>KZ808467.1:63966-74379 GCA_000696205.2 Oncopeltus fasciatus | reverse complement strand
TATATATATATTACATTTTTGAGGGGGTACATTGTTGTTCTTGCTCGTCTATCCCGGAAAGTAACCAGTCCTCAGAGGTTAACCAGGTTAACCCGCGATAGACTACTTGGCACCCATCTTCTCCTTGTCCTAGGATAAGAAGGAGACTAGGCAGGGAGTCAAGGAGGGAGTGAGAGGGGGAGAAAAATGCCAGTGCATTCACTCCTTTGATATTTAAATAAACTGGCTGTAGTAGGTTGGCCACCTCATATTGAGGCGTCGGAGAGGGTGGTCGGGATGAACGTGGGATCCCAGGGAGAGGACTAGAGGATTTGGATGTCCTTGGAGGTTTGTGTGGAACTTATCAAACCTGGAGGGGATGAGCTTGGAAACAAAGGGTACTTGCAGGTCAGAATGGATGGTTTTATTGGATACGTAGGGAGGAGTGTTGAGGATTGTGCGAAGGACTTTTGACTGGAACCCCTGGATACATTTAATGTTTGATGGCTTCGCCGTGCCCCACAATTCAATACCATATGTCCAGATGGGTCTAATTAATGTTTTGTTAAGAGTTATTTTGTTTTCTATTGTTAGACCTTAATATAAATGTTCACGTAGGCTTCGAGGGTCGTCAGATGTATTTACCGTTTCTTATTCCGGGGTGGAGAATATTATTTGCCGAGCTTTCGCACATCATGTGATGGCAAATATCAACAACTTGACACGGTCCAACCCGGAAAAAGAAACGGTAAAAATACTTAATATGAATGTTTTTTTTCATATTCTTGAGTTTTTTTGGCGAATAAAATTGCGTGTCAGAATCTTAGAGACTTCCTTCCTAGTATATTTATGTTCAAAAGTGCATTAAAAAGTCGTCTAGGAGTTACAGCAAAGGAATGTGTAAAGAGATAAAGTGATGAGTCTATAAAAGTATATGGGGAGCAGCTGATCTAAATGGGTCCTAAGATAAAAAAAAAAGAAGAAAAAAAATCTATATATATATATAGAAAAAGGAAAATAAAAAAACAGGTCCCAGTGAGGGCGGGCCTGTTCACACTTGGAGCACACTAAGTGGGGATAGACTGGGCACGATCGACCCCACCGACACGAAATTGTCCAGAATTACCGTGTCGGGTCGGCAATTTTCTCCAGGGCTTTCAGGGGTGGGTCCGCGTGTATTTATGTCTACTGGGAGCGCGATAAAAGTGTGGCCGAGAAAATACTTCTATTAGCCTCTTCTCCGAGTGGGCCCGCACAAAGTGGATAAATTCACTGGAAAAATCTCTTCTTGTCCTTCCTCTCTTTCTTTTCCTATTATCGATCCTGAAGAGAAACCGCCAAAGATGGCGACATTTTTAAGCGTTCAATTTTTTTTCCACCCTTATTCCCATTCAATATTTTTTCTAATAGGCAATTACATTCTAACAATGGCGTTTATCAATCCGAAGCAATTTTATTCACTTTTTTTTTTTTTAAAGTGATTTTAAGAATCGACTTTCGATTTCACAAACAATTAGCTCTCTCATTTTTTAAAAAAATTTATTTCATGGATAAATGTCAACAATGCAATAGTTCTTATCCCCACAAATAAATCTATTATTCCATCTTAAGATCATAGTTTTGCAAAAAATATTTGCGAATTCATTATTATATTGCATCCAACTAACTCACCTTCTCTTTTAAAAATTAAACTGCTGAACCAAACTGATAGAAATTTTGTCTTGAAACAGTTCTAATGTTTCATTCAATAATTTAAATTTGTTTGGAGAAAATAATACAAAATTATATTGGAAAATTTCTCAAAAGACGGCAGGCAATTATCACTAATGCCAAACTCATACAATTAATGAACACTTCGTTAAAGTTCATATAATATTTTTGTATATTAAAAATATGTTTGTATATTAATTAACTATTGATATTATCAGGGCATCACTGATCCTGCTTTACGCCTGTAAACTGTATATTTCTGGTGAAATATCTGTTATTAGTAAATAAAGACACCTCAAAATTCAAACTCATTTAAGATGCCCGTCGGCCTTCTATAATAATAATAACATTAATAGTAGTTTTCTCTTAAATAACGCGGAACACTTCATGATGAGTTTTATGTTTCATAAATTGGGTCTACTCTAAAAGAAGAATCATTTTTTTATAATGATATACTAATAATTTAACAGCAACTCAAATTCCGACACAAAGGATCTGCTTAAACTGAACAAATTCCTAAGGATACACACACATACACATATATGTATATATATATACACTGCCTTAGCCTTCGCATTTAATAAATAAACCAAATTCAGTAATTAGGCATATTTTTGTGAACCTTTAGATCCTTTAACAAATGGGCAAATCTGAGAAATAAGTTTTTAATATCTTAAATATTGAATAAAAGTTATAGGTCATATGAAGTCCAAATTTTATTTCAATTTTTTTTTTTTTTTTTAATAATTTTGTAAGGGAATCAAATTTCGGAACTTGGGTGCCTATCCAAAATTGTTTTATATATTGATAATTGGTTGTAATCGGACAAGGGTATATGGACTGAATTAAAAAATCCGACACATTTCCATATTTGTCAGTTTAAATTTAAAAATTTTGTCATTGCGATATCGTAAAACGTCATTGTCTAAGGAATACGACATTTAAAAGGCCCATATTAAGTTAGACATTCAACAATAAGTCAAGAAATCTTGCTACAGCCTTCTCTACCCTGTAATCTAGGCTTAGTCCCGACAATCTGGATGTGATGCTGCACTCAACTATCAGGTTCCAGAAATATTTTGATTGAAAACGAAAATGTTAAATTTTTGCAAAGATAGTTTTATCACGAGAATCACGAAGCTAGGTCTCTTTCATTCTACGTCACAGAAGACTCTTACATATTGACCAACCAGTTTGGACGTTTTTCCACTCGTTGGAGATACTATCGATTTTAAGGTATATAAAACAGCGGACGAATGCCAGAAAAAACTGATGAAGACATAGAACTATCTTTGCAAAAGTTTAACAGTTTCGTTTTCATAGGAAACGTATAGAAATTTCATTTTCATGCTGAAATTTATTAATTTATTCATTTTTTTAAACAAAAAAATAAACAACCTATTTATTGTAAATTGAGATTTAGGAGTTCTGCCATTGGACATCTTCTCCATCATGTTTGTTACTTTATCTTTTCTTTTCTTTTTTTAATTAATTTATACTGTGAATATTAACCAGCACATTACTAGATACAAAGTATGTAGAAAGTAATTAATAATAAAGTTATGGGCCGGTATGATTCAATTACACCACTGGGACGAGCTAGATAACTTATTAAATTCCCAACACACTAGCGAGAGCCTAACCCACAAGAAAGACAAATACATCGTCTTATGCTCGAAGGACCTGACATTGTCTAGCTATTTATCGACTCTCGTTATTTACTTTTTTAATTTTCATTTATAAATATTAATTTAGTTGTGGTTCATTATCCCACGTAAATTTTAAACAATTAATAAGAGGGAATAGAATAAAAATCTATCTGTCCCAGCCAGGATAATGGAAGCATCCCGGCCCGGAAAGCAGGAGATCCGGGTCCGAGTCCTGGCTGGGACAGAAAGATTTTTATTCTATTCCCTCTTATTAATTGTTTAAAATTTACGTGGGATAATAAACCACAACTAAATCAATATTTATTTACTCCTATTTAATGTATTTTAGCTGGGCTTGTGTGGCTGAAGATCTTAGTTGCTGATAAATTTAGATATTCACACGAATATGACCGGAACGTATGCCAGTCTCATGGAGCATAATTGAATTGAGCTTTATTAATATTGCTAAAAAAAAAATTAAAAAATGTAGTGAATTAATATTAAAACACTGTAATGCTCTTTAAGAAGCGAGGCGTGACCAGCAGAGACTGCCCTAAAACTTTTTATTTTCCTGGTAGTGAAAACGGCGAAGTATTAGTTAAGAAATCGGTAAGCAGTATTCCATATGCAATATCACACTACTCGTATACATGAAGATGTTTATGAATGGCCTGCTCCCAGGGGAGAACCGTCTCCGACATAAAATCAAATATGTTACGCTCATTACGCGGTCTTTAATGAAACGTGGGAAGGATGCTTGGACTACGCAGCTTTCGCGTGACGAAATATATTTCGTAAGGAAATTTTTCTTGACTCGTTTAATTCAAAAAGGCTGGCTTCTTGAATGGAAATATATAAATCAATGCAATGCCTAATGGCTTTTAATATGGTTATAATAATATAGTATTTGATAAGATCTGGTATTAATTAAAAAGCGTTGTCTAAATTTCGATAAAATAATTTAAATGCTACAGTAGCAAAAAAATTTAATTAATCGTAGATTGATTTAACACACTTGATAATTTAGAATTATTAGACTATAATTATATTATTAGAATATAATTATATTATCAATTTTTTATTACGAAGAAGAAAAATCGTCAACAATTATTTATTTTTGTATATAAAGTTGATAAAATGTCAAATTTAATAATGGAGTTGGTATTGAAAAATGAGCGTTACTGAATAAACAGTTTTTCCTTCATCTAGTTAAAAAAAAAAAGAGTAGAGTATATGAAGGGAAATATATTAAAAAGTACATTTTCTTTCTAGAGTCTAAAATCTGTAGTTTTAAAATAAGATATTTAAGAATACCTGGGTTCTGATATTTACATTATTTCAAATTAACCTTTCGTACCATTTACTCTTCTTCCTCTTTACAGGTTTGCCAAAAAGGTCTTACATTTTGGGGAGTCGGGAATAACTCTTCCCAGGAGCCTATCTCAAAACCTCTGAGATTTTATTTATAATAAATCAGTTATACAAAGGCAGTGGCCTCTTTATCAGATACTCATAAGTATCCAAGCGTTTTCTGATTAATTGGTTGTCATTTTATAAACAATATGTGTGAATACATGTATTTACAGCTGACTAGAGAAATATCCCACAGAAATACTTATAATCTACATACCTGAATACATAATATAAACTTCCATACAAAGTAAACAAGTTTGCCACTTGCATCAATATGGAGAAGCAGTTTGAGTTGTCTATGCCTGTTAGTTCACTGTTAAACTAGTGTTTTAGTGTGTGAGACTGAACTCGGTAAAGAACACTTATTCATATGGAGATGAATGACTAAAGTCACAATTAAAAACATTGTTAAAACAATTATACATGTAAACCAGCGCCATCTGTACATCTCCGAAGCATTTCTATATACCTTCCCGATAGACCTTGACCTCCAAGCTTTGTTTATTGCCAATACATTAAGCTCCTTATAGAAAGGTTATATATTTGTACGCCTACTACATTACTCGTTCTTACAGGGCCCATATATTTGGCGAAGGGTTTCACTTCAAATAGAAATGATATTTCTTTCCCCTGCTTTTGATGCATTAACGCCTCAGAATCATTACTCAAAACTGTTATATTCAGCCTGACCTGATTCCTTGTACCTTTACCAAGATAAAAACCAAATGGACCTGCCGAAGCATCTTCTTGCCTTACACTACTTTCTGTCGATGTTAGAATCCAGAAAATTGCTAATTATGTTAGAAATTGCTCGCAAGAAGAATATTAAAAGGGAGGGGTAGTTTACAAGAAGAACAAATTGAATAAAATTTTTGAATAATTTTCTTATTTTTTACACTGTGTGTGAAACAAATTTAGAAAAGAATATATGCAAAACTCAATTATCTATATAAATATTTATTTGGTTTTGGTTTATTATCCCACGTCAGCTCCTTCGAGTTTTAAATGAAAAAAAAAAAAAAAAAAAAAAAAAAAAACCTTCGAGTTTAAGACGATGTATTCGCCTTTCTTCGTTGGTTAGGCTCTCGCTATTATGGTGGGAATTTAATAAGATATCTAGCCGTTGTATGGTGTAATGGTTTAGTTTACCGGCCCGGATAGCAGGAGATCCAGGTTCGAGTCCTGGCTGGGACAGATAGATTTTTTTATTCTATTCCCTCTCATTAATTTTTTTAATTATCTCTAATTTATAGTAAAAAAACATATAAAAATTTACCTGACAGAGTTCAATGTTCAATAACATTTAATAGGTTCATTAAATTTATTAACTCCGGCGTGGAAATCGTTTATTTCATGTAGCTCCTGCTCGATGGACGAATTTATTTAATTTAAAACAAAGGTATATTATAAGAAATTGTGCTTCGCACAGGATTGTGAGAGCCATTACCCAGCCCAAAGGTTAGTAGAATTTCATCAAATACCATATTTTCCATCAGGTTTTTTGGTTGACAAAATTTAACATTTAATTTATTTCATAATCTCTCTTAAAATTCAACATCCCTGTAAAGATTTTAAACTTCAATTTAAGAAGTGGATTTTTCTTATTCAGAGGGAGGGCTTGCAATATTTTCTAATTAGTTGTTATCCTCACTACTTAAAAAAAAAACATTACTCATTGCCATAATTCCTAACAAACGCATTTATTATTAATATTTTTTCATTATTCTCAAATTTACCTATCTAACATGTATACTTTTTCTCACTTTGTATTTCATTAGATCTGTTTCAATTTTTTTTAAACATCTTTTCAAACATTGTACTAAAATAATTTAGTATTGCTCAGTTATAGTTTAGTATTGATTTGTATACCTTGGATCTCCTATCTGGGCATAATAAATTGAAGATCTGGCCCTTAAGGCTCGCCGGCTGTATAATTACTATACATTTATTAATTATACGGAATTAAATAATTGAATCATATATAATTCAAGTTAAATGAAAACATTCCACATTACATTAGAATTTTTTATACCATTTGAAATATATTACGAGATTTATAAGTTCGTATTTTTTACTGATTCTCCACAATTGCTTTATATAATAATATATTATGTTTTAATAAGAAATAACAAATTGCTTTCCTACTAGCCCGTATTCCTTCATAATATATGAGTGTATTTTGTCTTTTTATTCTAAATTCCCTTTTTTTCTCAATGCACATTTGTTTTTTACAAGAGTAAAAACACTTTCAAGAATTGACTTCCTTAAGTATCAAAAAATGAATAAGTTTCATAAATATAATTATAGGTATGTCTTTAACTAAAAAAATTACTCCTAATTAACAATTCGCGAGTAACTGAAAACAAAAAATAATAAATATGTTTTGGCCCCTGAAGATTGGAAAAATGCTAACCCACCTAACTTTCAGCTATTTCTGCACAAAATGAAGCAGTGCCTTATTTCATATAAAAAAAGAAGCCATGTTTTCACTTAAGTGTAATCCATGGAAATATATCAAAAGATGCATCTTTCTACTTACTCTTTGCTTTACTTTCAACCCGCTCAGAGTTCTTATCTATATGTACTGTTCATTTTTCAATTTATATAATTATTAAAAATTAATTTTATATAATTATTAGTCTTAACGAGTAATAAAACAAATATTAAATAAAAATAGGTCACATACATCAAAATAGCATATGCAAAAGACTGATTACTCTTTTTTTATAGTCCAATTGATAAAAAAAAATTAAATGAAAAAGATATAGAGATAGGTAGAGACAGCTGATTAGAGATAGGTAACTCGGTGTTCTCGAGGCCAAGGCACACATGAAAGCCAACTCAGTGCATAGAACACACTTTTCCATTCAATAAGAGTATTCATTCACTGCAATGAATTCACTTCAATGAGAGCACATATTCATTCATTCATTCCAATGAATTCAGAAGCTAAGTACTCGAAACTGAACTGTAGTAGGCAAAACTGGGGATATGTGAGAGACATGAATACACTGTATTTGCCTGTTTGCAGATAGAAGCTTAAATATCGAATATAGTTACAATAATTTCCCAAATTGTGGACACTATATATATACTAGTTACTAGGTTACTAGATATAAGTTACTATATATATAAATAAATATGTCCCGTTTGTAGTTTAAACGGGCCATATTTTTAACTCTTGTGATGTAAGATTGGTAAAGTTCCGTTGCGATTTTTCAAAAGAAGCACCATGGTACCAACATGATTAACTTGATTTCTTTATATGGCATTTTATCTAACTTACACAATGAAATAAATTTTATCTTAGTCACAACATAATTATTAAGTATTAAAAAATAAAATAAAAATTCTTCCAGCTCCGGATTTGTAGACATTTCATTAAATACGTAGCACTTCAAAGTTGTAGGAGGTACGATCCGTCTAGAGGGGTTTTATTTTTATTTTTTCAAATACATATAAAATTTATTATTTATATAGAAATTCAGGGCTCAATATTTTATTTTAAAGACTTTAGTCATTTTTAGGTGAGTAATAACAAATTTAGGTGTATATAAATAGCATACCTATTGTAAGGCACAGATCTACTGTAGGCATTTAAGGTCTGTGGGATATCCCGGACGACCTTGTCCCTATGCCTGACGTTGGAGAGTTGTTTGCCAAGCGTTTGGGGAGAAGTGTCTGGTTGCAGGACATCTGGGAGGAAGCAGGCCAGTTAGATGTTATCTATCGGACCCTTCACGGGTTTGCGTCACAGCTGCCCTCTGTCACAATTCATATTTCCATTTGACATCTTCCCTGTGCCCCTTCCCTTGTCTCGTTCCCTCGCTGAGAAAATCCACTGTCTTATACGTGAAAGATGTCCTTCACGAAGGAGCCACTCAAAATATGTAAATGTTGAATTTTATTTTATAACCTTCAGTGATCAACAGTTTAAAAAGAAATACCACTCAACTTGCCTCTTTACTGTCCCAGAAGAATGAGGAGGGAATACTAAGCCATCATTGATTGACGGATTTGTTTTCCATTGAAATCTAACAAAGGGGATAGGTAGTTTACTAGAAGACCAAATTGAATAATTGTCAATATCATTGTATTATTTATATACTGTTTACACTATTTGTTTGGGGGGAAATATAGAAAATAGCATATGCAAAATTTAATTGTCTATCAATTATATTCCCCAAAGCATTTATAAAATTCCACAAAAAGGATGGATAATTACCTCTATGGCAAACTTCCCTCTATACTGTCCAAAATGGATGAGGGGAAAGTACTTAGCCATCATAGCTATATTCGTAATTTTTTTTTTTTTTTTAAATAAGTTTCAGCTTCCTTTTCAACCACTTAAGGGGGGAGGGAATGTCTACAGGTTGCCACCTCTTTGGATAAATAATAAAAGATAAATGGCTTAGGACAAGCTTTTATTTATTGATAAAAGCTTGCGCAAGGCGGGATTTGAACACGCTGCGTCTGGATAGCGAGACCCAAGAGCTATGATACCCAGAATTTATTTTTTAATAAACATTTTTCATTAAATTATTGAACAATATAAATATTACATAATTATATTTTACTTATTATGTTTAATAATCGTTTTCATTTTCGACTTTATTTATAAATATTAATTTACTTGTGGTTTATCATCCCACGTAAATTTTAAACAATTAATGTGGGGAAATAGAATTAAAAAAAATCTATCTGTCCCAGCCAGGAATCGAACCTGGATCTCCTGCTTTCCGGGCCGGTATGCTTACATTGCACCACCGGGACGAGCTAGCTAATAGGCTGCCCTTTTTTCAATTCCAACCGAAAATGAATGCATTAAACGGTTTGCGGTTAAATAAATAATTCGGTTTCTATATATTTTAAAAGTAAGATGGCCCATCCAACACACGAAATTACATTCTTAAATGTAGTGAGTGTGTGTCTGTGTGTGTGTGTGCGCTATGTTTGGTGTGCAAGTTTCAAAATTAAGTAACTAAATTTGGTATTTAAGCTTATTTATGTAAACTTTTAGCTCATTAGTAACATCTATGTTGCTATTATATAAGAAAGGAATTGTAAAACTTATATTATAAAACAAAAACTTTTAAATATAATTTTAAGTTTTTATTGAACAACGTAAAAAAAAAAAAAAATAAAAAAAATAAATAAAAATACATATCATGAAACTTATTTAAGAATGTAACTTAGCACGGACTATAGTATTAGCTCCTAAGACAACTATTAGTTGTCTCGGTACAGGCTTGTAAATAAGTTTGCATGCACCATTGTGAATAGCTAGACTTCCCAAAGGGAGAAAAAAAAAATTATATTAAACGAGAATTCATCCTTATTCAAGTTATGCAACCACAAAAAAATACTATAACTATGCATATATGCTCAATATTCTGTTGTTGTTTTTAATGTTTCAATACGCATTTTTTCTTTATAGTTGTCTGCATATATCCATTCGCAAAAACATTTTGAGGAAAAACTTTTTAAATTCATGCGGATTTGTTAGCTCACTGTTTCTCCTATAACCTCCTCAATTCCTCTTCTTTATTATTAATATCCAGTCTTGGGGCGCCGGGATAGCTCAGGGGATCCGTACGGGTCTCGCAATCCTGACGCCGCGGGTTCAAATCCCGCCCAGGTCAATCTTTTATTTATAATATAG
>KZ808467.1:19565-63918 GCA_000696205.2 Oncopeltus fasciatus | reverse complement strand
AAAAAAAAAAAAAAAAAAAAAAAAAAAAAAAAAAAAAAAAAAAAAAAAAAAAAAAAAAAAAATATCCAGTCTTTATTTCTGAATAGCAGCGGCACACACATCATTTTTTTTCCCCGACTTATTCATTCATTTTATATTTTCTCGTTTATAGATAATATAAATAGTATTATAAATAAATAAATCGAGAAAATTGATACAAACGTTGTCTCCTCAAAAGACAATGTAAGGAACATGTATTAGAAACATTAAGTTTTATCGTAGGATCCAATACTAGCCTGATATTGAGATAACTCCGATTACGCTATTGTTAATGTTAATTTTATGTGTACAAGAACCTTCACAAAGCAGAGTTACAATGTTTCATCATAAATGAGAGTTATATCATTTAGAGTAGAGTGGGGGAAATGCTCACCCGTTAAAAGTACATTGTATATTTTTACCCTAACAAGCGTTATGAGAGTTTGTTGACCGTAGATATTATTCTTAGATGATTTTAGTTAGATTTTTTTTAAATATTTAAATACATTTTTTAAATTAGTTGTTCACGTAGGCTTTGACGGTCGTCAGAAGTATTTACCGTTTCTTCTTCCGGGTTAGACCGTGTCAAATTTGTGTTATTTGCCGGATTATAATTGGACTGCGCCGGGATTATACACCGCCTGGTGTATAAAACATGGTAATTATATACCACTTGGATTTTAAAAATCTCTCTTTTACAACTCTCATTCTCTTTTCAGCCCTGAAGAAGCCATCACATGATGTGCGAAAGCTCGGCAAATAACACCAATTTGACACGGTCCAACCCGGAAGAAGAAACGGTAAATACTTTTAAATTTGTGTTTTTTTGTATCTACCTTGACCTAACCCCAACTTAAATCATCTAAGAATAAATTATTACGCTTATTCGAACTAAGCAATTGCAATTTACATGGGATTCCATTCAGCTCTGTCAGAGCGTTCAGTACGTCAGAGAGCCTTTCCTCCGAGCTGATTCACAACACAAAGCCCGGCATTCAGCGGAGAGCAACAAGGAGAAATTCCGGTCTGTATCTGTAGGGGTTGGACGTCGAACACCCCGCTGTGGGGGATTAGAGTCCTAGGTGTTGTCTGCGGATACTCTGTGCCTCGTGTGTGAAGGCTTGACGCCGACAATGGCGCCACCTGGCCCCACTCCTCAGATCTACTTAGGAGGTTCCAACTTCCCCCTGACCCGGGGAGCTGTAATGTGATTATCCCCACCGCTACACTGCTCTCGAGTACCTTCCTCTCGCTATACGATTCCCACACAGGGCCAATGTAAGCTTTGTAAGCCCATTTACGGGAAGGGGGCTCTCGTTTAAATCTAATAGACTGACCAGAGATATGTACCATTCAACAGAGAGGGAAAACCATAAATAGCCACACTTAAATATAGATATATCACTTTTAACCGTAACAAAATGGTTGTCATCAAGATAAGTGGACCTATAGATATAACCTCATTTCAACTTTCCTTCTATAATTGTTTGGCAGATCCGTTCGGGTCTCGTAATCCTAGCTCTGCAAATTATCTACAAATAAAAGCCTGTCCTGAACCATGGATGCCCCCCTCACTTTAAAAATATTAACTCACCTTAAATTAACCTTAAAAATATGTAACCACTTAGAATATAAGAACATAGCAGTAGGTACATGCCTAAATCCGGTATACTGGCACAGCTAGCTACCGCGATAGATATAAAATATAGAGGCAAAAAAAAAAACCATGGATGTTTAGAATGAAATGGCTAGCTGTAGATTAACCTATTCTCCATGACCCTTGTTGAAAGGGAATTTTTAGTGCAAGGGAACAGAATAAAAAATCTAACTGTCCCAGTCAGGACTGTCCAAGTGCGGGGAATTTAATAACTTATCAGTCTCGGTAGCGTGAAACGCACCGACCAGGATAGCAGGAGATCCAGGTTCGCGTCCTGGCAGGGACAGTTAGATTTCTTATTCTATTCTCTTGCTCTAAAAATTGTTAAAATTTACGTGGGATTATATACCACAAAAAAAAAATTTCATTTTTCTAGTTTCATTTCAGTTTTTATTACCTATAAACTCCATAAAATAATTTTTTTTTGTATTGCTTTGCAAGATGAGTCAAACTAAAAATCGAATTTAAAAAAATGTCTCAAGCCCAACTTCAAAAATGATTTTTCTCGAAAATAAGCTGTACCGATATAGTTGAAACTAGATCTATTGATCTCAAATCATATTAAATGTTGCAAACCTCAAATGGCCTTGTCTAAAAATCCAGTAGAATTGTGTAGTGAAATTATAAAAAAATACAAAACACAAAAGTATTGTATCCATATTAATGACAATTGAAGTGGAAGTTATCTGTCCTTGACACCTACCTAATTTCAAGTACATTTAAAGATATCTTTCAAATTCACAACAATCATAGTAGCTCAGGTCAAGATGGGTAATGCAGGTTTCGATAACACTGAAAATATAAAGTTCTTAAATTTTTCTATTTTCTAAATTCAAGAAAATGACACGTACAATTTACGGCACTTTATCGTCTTTTTTAAAAATAATAATGACTAAAGAATAATTAGAAAGCTACGAGGTCATACTCTTGTTAATTATTCAGTCAGTAATCATGTTACATATTAATAAGGGTAGTTTTGTTCAATATTCTCTCTCTCTCCCCTATATATATAATGATCATCAATCAATATAAAAATTTTATATAAATTTTTTGTGTGTGCACTGCTCTCTCTATCCCACCTGTTCTTGATTACTATATATATATGGTATATCCCTTCCAATCTCTTCCTCTCTCTCTCTCTCCCCCACCCTCTCTCCCTCCATTCCTCTGTCCCTCTATCCCTCTCACTCTCACACTCTCTCTCTCTCTCTCTCTCTCTCTCTCTCTCTCTCTCTCTCTCTCCCTCTCTCTCTCTCTCTCTCTCTCTCTCTCTCTCTCTCTCTCTCTCTCTCTCTCCCTCTCCCCCCCCACTCCCTCACATCCTTCTCTCTCACTCTCTCTCTCTCCCCCTCTCCACCCCTCTCTCTCTCTCTCGCTGCCCCCTCTCACTTCTTCTCTCTTACAGGGAGAGGGAACGAGAAGAAGTGAGAGGAGGCAGCGAGAGATACATGGGGGAGAGTGTATGTATGAAAGAGAGAGAGAGAGAGAGAGAGAGAGAGAGAGAGAGAGAGAGAGAGAGAGAAAGATAGTTTGTGTATGTGTATGCGCACGAGTTTGTGTTTATAGACAAACAATTGCAGGATGCGGATACACATACACCAACTCTCTCTCTCTCTCTCTCTCTCTCTCTCTCTCTCTCTCTCTCTCTTCCTCTCTCTCCCTCCCTCTCTCTCTCTCGCTGCCCCCTCTTACTTCATCTAGCTCCCTCTCCCATAAATGTGGGAGAGTGCATGTATGAAAGTTAGAGAGAGAGTGAGGGAGAGAGGAGTTTGTGTATGTGTATGCGCGCGAGTTTGTGTTTATAGACAAACAATTGCAGGATGCGGATACCTTTGTAACAATCACCCATACCCATGTACCACGTAAGCGGGAGGGGGGAGAGAGAGAGAGAGAGAGAGAGAGAGAGAGAGAGAGAGAGAGAGAGAGCTGGGGATTACAGCTGACATGAGGAGAGCAGACTGTGCCCCGACAAGACCAGTCGGAGAGCTAGATCGGAGAGGCTGTGGAGGGAGTGTTGCAGGGCAGCAAACAGGGCGGGAGAGAGCCGTCAATAGAATTACCTCTCACACCCCGCACAAAGGGGACCTCCACCCGCTAAAAGGGAGCTACCAGGCCCTTATCGGGGAACCCGACCATATCTGCTCAACATCTAAGGGCGCCTTCCTTTCTCACTCCTACTCCATCACCTCTCCACTCAGGAAATAATGAATTAAATAATACCTAAATATTGTAAGGCATATCAATAACAACCAGCAACTTAACGATAACGATAATCATGATAAAACCCATTTTTGAAATTTTCAACATCATATTTGTGGCAGGGTGTGTATACAATTATTTTTCTGACTGCACTTCAAATCACATTTTACAAGTTGTATGTAATTCAAAATATACTCATCCAGCGGTCTGAAAAAGAAATGTCAAGTTTTAGGGTAAAGTAGCAGAAGGAGAAGATGTATGCCGAAAATGAAATAAAAATAAAACATAATTGAAGATTGGTTGGCCGTCGAGTATTAAGCTGGAGTCTGGGTTCCGGCCAGGATAAGAAAAATAAAATACTTTAAAATTGTTGGGTAATTATGTTAGTGTTGCCGACGTTTCGACTTAACTTGTATGTCATCATCAGGGCGATAGTGATATCTCGAGAGATCCAGTTTCGGTTAGTCATCTATATCACTTAACATTTTTTACTTTTTTTTTTTTCTTTTTTTTTTTCATTTCTAAATACTTTATTATTGATTACACTCTACACATTTATGTGCTAATGTGCTGGTTAATAGTAATAATAATAATAATTTAACTAAACTGTTTAGTTCTGCAGTCTGAGATGTGATCATAAACCTCCCTCGGAGATCTCTCCAGACATAACTATCCTTCTGATGATCACTTACAAGTTAAATCCAAACGTCGGCAATAATAAAATAATTAATCAACAATTTTGGAGTATTTTATTTTTCAGATTCTGGCCGAAACCCAATTTTTTTTTTTTTTTTTTTTCTGAGCCATTCATTAACCTAAGCTAAGATTATCTTAAAGATATGCCAAACATAAGACTATCTCAAGAATATTAATTTAGGATATCATTTTTTAAATAATTATATGAAGGAGATTTCTTCACGGATGAGCTGAAACCAAAATTATCGATTTTTTTTTGTAGAGCTAATTTTAGCCTAGATTTGTATTATGAATAGATTATTTAAAGATTAAAGGTTATTATTTAATTACTATATTAATTAATATTAACGTATTTTTAATAAGCTTAGTGAAGTTGAAAGGTGGATTCTCGATATATTCTTTTCTTGAATTATTTTATTGCGCCAATACATACCTGTATTAAAAACAACTATTTTTAGATCACATAAACACTCCTGGGGGTTACATTTCAGAGTATCTGCATTTTGTACACAGTGTTTTCTAACCAGTGAAAATAGTGAAAAACATTTGTAAAAATCTTAAGTGAAATTTATGTCAAACCGAAACTTCGGATCTAGTCCACTTCATTTCTAGGCTCTGATCCTCTATCAAATCCTATAACGAAATTGTATCCAAAGAAAATATTCCCAAACTCACCAACTAAGTCTACTGAGAAGGCAGTAGCCCAAGATCTGCAAATACAGAATTAACAAAGTATACATATTCATATTTTGGCTAGGCCAGTTTACTCTCCCACCTCACATATTATACACACTCCCTATTAAAAAATAATGTAAGAATATTTTTTTTAAATGTAAAAATAACAACAACAATATTCATTCAAGGACTTACTACGGTAGACATAATACCGAATNCCAAAATACATTTTTTTAAATTTGTGTTTTTTGGATCTCCCTTGACCGAACCCCAACTAAAACCATCTCAAAATAATATCTACGGTCAAAAAAAAACTCTCCTTTGGAATATTTCCTTTAATTTTATATCTTAATTCTGATTAATTGCAGTTAATCATTTATATATGAAATATAAGTGTGAATGTACGTTTTGAGAGTTGGGCTAAATCAAATAGCGGAACTCATTGGCAAGAATATTTTTTTTAAATGTAAAAATAACTACAGAATTTTATACATTTATTAATCAAATTAATAAAAATGTAATTTTGAATAAAGAAGATATTGTTTAATAAGAAAATATTCCTACAGAAACTAAACTGTAGTGAGTTGAGAAGAATTACCCGTTCTTATTACCATTCGACCTAAATCATTTCAAATAAAAAGTTGTAATTGTTATTAGACATGGAAAGATTTTTTTAAATAGAAAACAAAACGGTATTCCATAAGAATCTATAATTTTTGGTATTTTTTTTTTATGGTATTTAATCCCACGTAAATTTTAACAATTTTTAATCCAAGGGAACAGAATAAAAAATCTAACTGTCCCAGCCAGGACTTGAACCTGGATCTCCTCGCTTTCCGGGCCGGTGCGTTACCGATTACACTACCAGGACAAGCCTGATAAGTTATTAAATTCTCCGCATTAGTGTCGAGAGTCTATCCTCAAAGACAGACGAATATATCGTCTTATGCTCGAAGGAGATAGAGGTTCGAGTCCTGGCTGGGACAGATAGATTTTTTATTCTGTTCCT
Organism: Oncopeltus fasciatus; assembly: GCA_000696205.2. Lineage (NCBI taxonomy): Eukaryota > Metazoa > Arthropoda > Insecta > Hemiptera > Lygaeidae > Oncopeltus > Oncopeltus fasciatus. Next base: position 57,664 of record KZ808467.1, on the reverse strand, counting down.
TTTATTAGTACAGTTCCGTAACGAAATACTAAATACTGCTTACCGACACACAGCGTTTCACCACACTATACAGACGTAACTAAACAGGCAGGTCTAGACCAGCAGGCGCCCACATAGAAACCGAAAGTGACGTGATAGAACAAAACTAAAAATAGTTTTAAAACCAGCATGGGGGCGCCGGGATAGCTCATGGGATCCGTTTGGGTCTTACAATTCTGGCGCTCCGGGTTCGAATCCCGCCCTGGGCAATCTTTTATTTATAATTAAAAGCTTGTCCTGAGCCATGGTCGTTTAGAATGGGATGGCATCCTGTAGATAGCTCCTTCCTCCATGACCATAAGTGGTTGAATGGAAGGCTAACACTTAATTAAAATAAAAAATAAAAAAACCAGCATGCCTAATTCTATAGAATACAGCTAAAACATCTAACTCAACAGAAATTAAGTTTCAAATTGTTCCCCAGTGTAATAAATAATAGCTAACCTGGTTTTAAAAATGTTTTCTATTCCTCGAAAATTATTAAATAAGGCTCCTTCATTTTCAAACTAGAAGTAAGTAATAAAATAAATAATTTGAATATGAAGTTTCTATTATCAACTTTATGAGATTTAAAATGTACCAAGGACTTTTTTTTTTTTTTTTTTTTGCATAGAGATGCACTTACGTTGCTAAAATATTAAAATGAGGAAGTAACAGATACTAATTGATCTAAAGAGATGTTAAACTTCACCACGATAGAATTCGAAGACTTGGTCCACTTCCCTTCAGATCCCCTTTATTTATCTTGCGAGTAAATAGTTGCAGGGTGTGGAGGTTTGACTCCATATTGGGGTGGGGTTGGTCTCTCCCCCCCGGACCGATAGCTGACTCCTTATGTATTGTCTGTGTTGATTGGGTTCCTCTTGGGAATGGAGGAGATTGTGGTCTAAGACAAAAGCCATCCAGCTGAGCCATTGTCAGAGAACCCTTTCATTGTCCACCCCATTGTTGCTGACCCATAAAGGGTTGTACTGTTTGCCACACCTCCCCAACCCTACATGTATATTTAAATGCTGAGGCCAGCTTACAAATACACGGCCTTATTCTTTCAGAACTTCCCCTCTCCCTTGTGGGAACACAGCTGTAGCCGCACCTCCTTACAGTAAAAAAAGAAGTGATTGACGTTGAACTGTGAGCCTGAAAGAGAACACGAAGCCTTCATATACACAAAACTACATCATGTGTTCGTCTTCTGATTCCATACAGATTCAGATAGGGAATACATCCTTTAAGGACACAATTCATAGAAAATAACGGTTCCTGCAGTAAAAAACATCACAAAATTTAAAATTGCCATGCTCAATTAGCTTCATTAAAAAAAATAATGTTCATGAAATTTGGAATGCATTATAGGTCACTAAACGATGAAAATTTAGATATTAATATTCGGTGGTATTAGCGACAAACTCTGCCGAACATGATAATTAGAACTCATTTTTTATTAACTTCTGAGAGATGCTGTAATTTATATTATCCATGAAATACTCAGAAATCGAATTTCAAAATGAATCCTTTTAGATTATTTTGAAAAATACTTTGGGATATTTCTGAGATGATTTTAGTTGGGGTTCGGTCAAGGTAGATCCAAAAAACACAAATTCAGTCATGGAAATGTGAACTTAGAGACAGGACGTCCTCTCTCATCTTCGTGATAGCCCTGAAGATGGCTTACAATGTAAGCCGAAACGTTGGCAGATAATCCTTTATTATTTTTTAATTAATCCTTAATACATTTTTTTAAATTTGTGTTTTTTGGATCTCCCTTGACCGAACCCCAACTAAAACCATCTCAAAATAATATCTACGGTCAAAAAAAAACTCTCCTTTGGAATATTTCCTTTAATTTTATATCTTAATTCTGATTAATTGCAGTTAATCATTTATATATGAAATATAAGTGTGAATGTACGTTTTGAGAGTTGGGCTAAATCAAATAGCGGAACTCATTGGCTTTCTTCAGTATTGGAAGGTAATATTTTTTAGGCAACTATTATCTCAATAGTTGGTGGTAGATTAATAATTTGTGAGCGACTTTTTTTTTTACAAATCCCAATCTATCACATATAATTTTGTTTATTAGAAAAATTTTATCCTAAAATATTTTTTATTTAATAGCATTTTTGTTAAAAATATTCTTTTACTAGAAAGCTTATATGAAAGTAAATGCACAAACCAATATTTTTTAAACTTAGGCAGTGCAAATCTGTTTTGACTTCCACTGAAGAATATCTAAGATTATTTCACTCGATATTGTGTGTAATATTCTTATCATTTATATCTATACCTTAAGAAGGTATCAGAGCAGCATTCATAAAATTGGATTTTTTTTTTAAATATTTATAAAACTTTTGAATAATAGTTAACTATTTTCTTTAATCAAATCTCCGCTTATCGATCTGCTTCTTTAGAATTATAGAAATACAGCTTACTCTCTTTTCAAATATCCCTGACGAAGCTAGGAAACGTAGGATGCTTGAAATTTTTATCTTTTAAGAAACATTCTAGGCTGGATGAAGAATTCAGATATATGGTGGACCGTAATAAGCCCTCGAGGACTATAATGTACTTTGTTGACCTCTTAAAGTTAAGACAATCCCACAAAATATCTACTCAATATTTAAAAAAAAAATTATTTTTCCACTCTGCATAAAAATCAACTGAGGTTTTCCATTTAAAATTTTAAAAAAATATAAGGGATTTCCATTCAAATATAAATTATTCCGTTGAAGTTTCAGCAACAAACAACTGACAAATCAGGAATAGCGACCATTCAGTATTAAAGTAAGCTAGAGATGTCTATACTTAGCATTATATGAATATTTAATGGTAACTAACAAAATAAAAAATAAATAACAATTTATAATATACGAGTATGTTACTGCATACTACTAGATACTTCTAGGGTGACTTTTTCTCAATAGAAACTCAATGTAGTTGATCGAAATAAACCTCAACATTTCAAGACAAACTTACCACTCTTTTTTTTTCTTTTTTTTTTTCACTAAATGTTGAGTCATATTCAAACAAAAGTCAGCTAATTACATTTCGATTCCTACAAATAAAAATATTTTGAAAGATATACATTTAAAATTTAAAAAAAATCTTGTATCTTGTCAATAGTAAAATAAAAAATAATCTCTGTATCAAGTCGGTTGAACTGAATTTATTAATAATTGAAATATTTAACTTAATAGGACTTGAACTAGTTCAAAAACGGAAAATTAACCAATCATGATAGGAGGGGCTATAAACATATCTATATTCTAAACACTCACAGCACTGGGAAAGCTCCATAAAATCCAGCTGAAGGTGAAACAAAACCCGTAGTAGTAGGTCTTGAGAGGCTAAGTTTTTTTAAAAATTAAAGTGTGAAATAAAAAATCATCTCTGCTATATATTGCATTTCCGAAAAATATACTTCAGTTCCATCCTCTTGAATCTATTGTAGAGTCTATAAATTTATAACTGAAATATACATTTATTTAAACGCTAAAATTTAATAATAATTAAGCTTTAATTTAGTGCAATTTTTTTTAAGTGGATGTGTTGTCTCTCGACATTACCAGATTTCTTGATCAAGTGATATTATTATAGTTATTAATATTAGGGCGCAAAAACCAAAATACTTTAGTACTTATTTAGGTTTTTTTTTTATTTCAGTATTTAGACAGCATTATTTTGGTACAATATGCATATTGGTTTCAATATATTTGTATTTAACTATTATGATCAGAGAGAGAGAGAGAGAGAGAGAGAGCGAGAGAGAGGGTGGGAGGGAGAGAACAGAGAACAGCTGAAATTTTTTTCTTCCTACATTCTGTGAATCGGGAAACGGTAGGAAGGACTTATGACACCAGTAAGTGTGCAAAAAATCGCGCTAGTAATTGAATCTGTCAAAGTAATTTTAGACATTTTTGTGGGGAAAGAGGAGGAAAAGATGTCCCACCCGACACCCCTGAATTAAGCAATCTTGTTTTCCTTTGTGGCCGGGACTCGAACCCGACACCGCCCACTTAAAGTGAAGAGCGGACCCGTGGCAGTTTAAATGCCTCTCTCTCTCTCTCTCTCGAGGCCCAGGAGTTCCGCGCTGCTAATTCTAGTGGGTTCGCCACAATCAGCCCGCTCTCCCACACAACACCATTTTTTTTATATTTAGGTGGCTTTTCACGGAATTTCTCTTTCAATGGAGATCATATCACCTTCGCCTGGAACTTCAATGTCAAAACTTCTCTTCCTCCTTCTCATTCTCTCTCTCTCTCTTAAGCGGTTCACCACACACACACACACACACACACACACACACACACACACACACACACACACACACACACACACACAAAACTCTGCCTTTCTAGCAGCAAACAGGGCACCACAAGACACATTTTATGTACTAGCTTGGGATTGGCGTTATTAGTTCTGTAAAGCATGCAAGAACATGACTGCATTTGACACTCTTCTTTACTTGTTCAAATAAAATTAAGTAAAACGTTTACGGTAGATTTCATGTAGTTTTGATAATAAACAAAACCCTCGTCAAAAAGAGAGAGAGAGAGAGAGAAGCTTCTATGGAGCAAATTTTTAGCGGCTCCTAAATAGTTTCAGTAAAAATCTATAAAATTAAAAAAAATTCATGAATTTTGGTGAAAAGCAGCATTAATAGTAAAAAAAAAATGTATAACATTTCAATGGCACTATCATAACTTAATAATGATTTATCAATCAAACTGTATAAGTTACAGGTGATTTTTTTAACAGAGATTTAAATAAGCCATTAATAATCTGGTAAAAAAATAAATGGCTATTAGTCATGAAAGTAGATTTTGGAAAGTTGTAACATCTATAAATATTGCAAAAGCCGAAAACACAATCTTTGTCGAGAGAGTAAGCTGACTATCTAAGAGTAAAACAATTATTTGAATGTCAATAAAATAGTTCTAGTAGAACACTGTGAGTGTAAAAGGTATACAGAACAAATATAAATGAAGAAATTATTAAATTCATTAACAATTTTATTTAATTTTATCATTCTTACAATTCAAATTAGTTGTCATTTACACAAAAATGTATACAAACTTGTACATATTTCGTGACAAAACAAGAAAACAAAACAAAAAAAACATTACATTGTTTTAAAATAAAGACGCATTTCAAAGTAGTGAAAAATTAATCGCATGAAGAGATGAAACTGATTTTCTCCCTTTTATTTGTCTTTTAATCTCTTTGAATTGGTATTTTTATAAATAAGAATTTTAAGAATTTTTTTTTCACTTATTTTTTTTTTTTAATTTCTAGATTTCCTTCAGTTTTTACTTTCAGAGTAATAAAATTGTGTGGCTAGTATGATTTATACCAAAAAATTAGTAGTTTTTTTTTTTTTTTGGTTTAATATTAGTTTTAGATTAATACATGAAACAATCAGTAATCATGTAAATCATATTATGAAAATAAAGAAGGTACCAAACAATTTTAGCCAACCAATTCTTTTGTTTGTTTATAAAGAAGTTAAAGGTTACTTTGTTCTTGAAAACAAATAAATATTTTTCTCTCAGGTAGGACTCATAACTAATCGATTTTTGACTATATTTATACTATTATGTATGCCTATAATTTATTCTAAACTTCTGCCTTTAATATCATATACATTAATTAAATTATGTGATAAATAACTATTTTGTTAATTGATTACAAAGGAAGAAAAAGTAACAAACAAGTAATTTTACTCGAGGAGATAAAGTGTCCACTCCCAAATATCTATGTCCCAAGGTAGAGGTCTTGAGGTCATATTTGTATGAGTCGGAGGGGAGGGTTGTTCAGGAGGACACAGACTGCTAAATTAGTTTGAGTCATATGGCAATTGACTGTGGAAATGGGAAAAGTTGAAGAAAAGGAGGTCTTGAAATTAAGGGATATTGAAGTCATGGGACTGGGGTGAGTTGATACATAATAGGGAGGGTTAGCGATTATTCTGAGGATTTTGGATTTTTAAAAAACTGTATTCTTGGGATGTTGGAAGGCTTGGAGGCGCTTTATAATTCTGAACTGCATGTTCAGATTGGTCGCAGCAATGCCTTGCACAGCGTTAGTTTGTTAGTTATTGTATGTTTTGAGTTCCTATTCAGTATTCTGTATAGTAGTCATTGTCGTCGGCTGTAGTGTTTGTCTTTTAATTTTAGTATCCTTGCCCCTTATGAGTCGTGAGTCAAGATGTAGCCCAAAGAAGCAAACGGAATGTGAGAGTAGTATGGGAATGTTGTTATATTTTACGTTAACGGGTGTGTTTTGTTTTTTAAAGCAATTTTAAATTACCTAACACGCACTTTGATTGATTAATTTTAATTATCTATTTAACTCATCATTGCTGGATACTTTCAAGGTGTGCTTCTACGTTCTTAAAAGCAGATTGAAAGTATTTGAAAGGGATTGGGGTTGGAAGATAGGATATCCTTGTTCACGTAGGCTTCCACAGTCATCAGATGTATGTAAAGTTTTTTCCGGGTTGGACCGTGTAAAGATTTTGATGGTTGCCGAGCTTTTGCACATCCTGTGATGGCTTCTTCAGGGCTGAATAGAGAATGAGAGCTGTCTTCAAATCCAGGGGTATTTATACCCGGCGCTGTCCGGTCTTTGGGCGAAACCTGTCTTCCCATTTTTTTTTTTTTTTTTTTCGAGGATCTTGCCAATATGTTCTGAATACGGTGACTGCTTCCTTTCTTCGTCACCTTGGAACACGTGGGTAGAACGTTGTGGTCTCTGCATGTGGGAAGACAGGCTTCGCCCAAGGACCGGACAGCGCCGGGTATAAATACCCCTGGATTTGAAGACAGCTCTCATTCTCTATTCAGCCCTGAAGAAGCCATCACAGGATGTGCGAAAGCTCGGCAACCATCAAAATCTTTACACGGTCCAACCCGGAAAAACCTTTACATAGGATATCCTTGTCATCTGCAAATGGTTCAATAGGATTACAGGATAGGGCCAAGCACACAATACTGTGGAACTCCCTCTTCCACTTTGATTAAATACAGTATAATGTTCATGGATCTAGACATATTTTTTTTAAAAACCAATTATAAATAGAGTAAAATTTTTTAACCATCTCTACTGAAAAAAAAAACAAAATAAGAAATAATAATTTTAAAAATTATAAACGTGTCAAAGATCCTGAGTATTACATTCCTCAAAATCTCTGATTTTTTCGAATCTCAATTGTTCCATTATTTCATCTTGGTGCCTATCTCGATCAGGATTTATACTTTGTACTTGATAAGCAACAAATCGTTGGATCTGTTTCTGTAAAATTTCAAGGGTGGTTTTTTGCAGTTAGTTATTTTGATACTAGTTTAAGTAACAATATTCGATCTGGAAACCTACAAAGGAACTGAAAATCACTAAAGGTCTATTATAATCAAAACAGTTTGTATTATTGATGCTGAGAATGCTAAAATGCTATAAGACCTATAAAGCAACATTCACAAATACTTTTTTTTTTAAATAACCCGGACTCCCAAATTCCCTACTTCTCACACCTTCAAATTCCCATTGAATAACTGAAAGGAAGTATTCTCTGCCGAGAGTATTATTCTTTATTTATTTATTGGCATTGAAAGGCAAAGAATTGCATCTTTCAAATTTAATTTCAACAGCTCAGCATCATTTACACTTCTTATTTCTTTTACCTGTAAAAATGTTCAAAGAAAAAATAATTTTTGACTAAGGAAGATCATAAATAAAGTAAAAAAGGAAAAAGGTCACCCAAAAATCCCTGAGTGTTTAATATGTAGTTTATCAGGGATTATTTAGTTAAATAAACTAGATAATCCCTGATAAACTACATATTGAGATCTTTTATTTAAATAAGAGTTTATTAATTTAAAATATTTTTTCTCATTCATTCTATGAGATAGGTTGTTAAAAAATTAAATTTTACTCCTACTATGTTCTAAGGTTTAATTTTAGCTCTAACACATATAAAATATTCATGAGAGCGAGAGAAGAGAGAGTTAATTTGAATTATCTCCTTTTAACAATCGGCTGAGTACTATTGATACACATAGAGAGGGTTTTATTTTATTTATTTATTTTATTTATTTTTTACTATTAGTTGTAGCAACCTTAATACATTTCTCATTTAGGAAATTCATAACAATAAATAAATTATTATATTGATGTATACCTTGTAGCTGTTACTGTTAAGTTTTCATTTTATTTATTTTTGTTTATTAAAATTAAGCGCCTATATAATAAAAACATACAGTCTGAATACCTTTCATGATACACATTTGCCCTGAGCCTTCCTCTTCCACGGTGACGGTCGGTCTAGTTGAAAGAGAACTCGGGACTTGTGCGGGGTGTAGTTCACGCCCACACAGGAAACCCGAACCCTCCTGTCCACCACCGCCGACTTAAATGTCGGGGGGTGAAACTGGAGAATCGACTTGCGTAGTGTCCGCCTTCCTGTGTCGTACAAAGAGTTCTTCCTTCAGTGATTACGATCTTCCATAGAAGGGGAAATTCCTCGAAGAAGCGAAACTGTTCAATTGAACATGCTGGAAGCTAACACAGTAATGGCTGCTAGTAATGTAAAAATGTATAATAGATATATAATTTGATACACAATTAACAGCAAACAGTTTTCAGAAATTCTTCAACAAAGAGGTGAACGAAAAAAAAATTCCTGAGAGGTATTTTTCAACATCAGTCAATGGTTACTTTAGAGCGCCAGGGTAGCTTTTGGGGGCCCGGTCGGGTCTCGCAATCCTGGTGCTGTGGGTTCAAATCCAGCCCTGGACAAGCTTTTATCGACAAATTAAAGCTTGTCCTGAGCCATGGTTGCTTAAAATGGGGTGGCAACGTGTAGATAGCCCCTCTCTCCATGACCTTAAGTGGTTGAAAGAAAGGCTAATACTTGAATTGAAAAAAAAAAAAAAAAAAAAAAAAAAGTGTTTTAGATATTGGATTGAGGTTATACAATAACCAGGTTTTACACTAACTTTTGTTCATTGGGACGTTACAGCTTCACTGCGCATGCTCCCGGACTGATTTAGAATTTAATCATGTAACGCTGGGACAAACCTTTCATTAGTAAATTCAGTGTCTGATAGAGTTACATTACTAAATAAATATTCAGTGTAAAAAAATTTATTAACAGAAAAAATAACAAATCAATATTTACTATTTCCGAAGATATGGTTTAAATTAATTTCTCCCTATTTTTCACAGTAGAATTTATCAGTCATATGTAAGCATTACATCTAATTTCGAACTAAACGTCAGAGTGAGTCTAAAACTCAGATGTTTCTAAACATCTCTGATTTATCAACTAGATGCTTTGATTCGACAATAGTTCAGATCTCCAAGGTCACAAAATAAAAATATATCATAGGGATTTTGCACAGCATTTCTATTAATCACATTATCCATAAATGTAATATATATCATAAACACTTTAGAGAATATATTGTTCATATATACTTAAATCTCACAGAACTCTCCTTCCTTTTTTTTCCATTTAACCTATTTGAACATAAAAATAAATGTTTGGGCTTTTTTAATTATAGTTTTTCTTATTTTTTTTCAAGTTATACTTTATTTACATATTTTTTTGAAGTTTTTTTTATTTTTTATTCTTTATTTTTTTATTAGTGTCTTGCACTCCCGTCACGATTTACAAATCACAAATATATACATTTTTTAGGGCGTAATAATCTAAGGGTTGATCGCCCCTAAACCCGATCCTACCTACCTACTTAAACATTTTTATCGTGGGCAATTTAGCCGCTCAACCCTAATTGTTTCAAACCACAGATTTCAAAGTCCATCTTAACACTTTAGTAAAAAGAGGTATACCAGAATTTTTAATATTTATATCTTTCTCAGTATTAGCAGAACAAGAAAGTATAACAAACATAATAACGTAAAATCTAACTTTCTAAAGTTTATGTTGTTGCATAATTTAACGGAAATCAAATTTTTTTTTTAAATGAATAAACCTTTATTTATTACATTATGTTAGTTAAGATCTTGTAATTTGATGAGTTATGTACACACAATAAAAAAAAAAAAGAAAAGAAAAAAAAATATTATTAAAAAGAGAGATTTGGAGCGCCATGGTATCTTATGGGCCCCTGTCGGGTCTCGCAATTCTGGTGCTGTGGGTTCAAATTCAAACAAAGTCTGCTTTTATCGATAAACAAAAACTTGTCCTTGAGCCATGATTGTTTAGAATAGGATGGCAGCCTGCAGGTAGCCCCTCCCTCCATGAACCTAAATGGTTGAAAGGGAGGCTAAAACTTATAAAAGAAAAAAGAAAATTATAAGATTTAATCGTTAAATATAGAGTGTATCTACCCCCTCCCCTCTTCCACTAGTGATTAATTATAAGATGACTAATAATATGGAATTAGTGATATACTCCTATCTACCTCCCCCCCCCCCTCTTTTCCTAGTGATTAATTATAAGATGACTAATAAGATGGAATTAATGATATTATTATGCTTAATTATGCGGCTTCTGTGTGATTTATTTAATTATTGAGCAATAGTGAATGAACTCTATTTTCAATTTTCTGGAGACTTAAAAGATTTAATTAAAAAACAGCATATATATATTTTTTTCCTTTTTTTTTTGTGTGTGTGTAATTCACTAAAGTGAGAATTGGAGAAGTAGTTTCTTTTAAAGAAAGCTATCAATCTTTGGAAGGCTTAATCTTTAAATGAATAAGTTTAACATATTACAGAAAAATCCTAACGTTTGACTTGTAGTCTTAAATATTGTACCTATACTATAATTTGGTTTTTATCTAAATGTGTTCATTTATAATATAACATAACTTTGATAAATCTTAATGAAATTATGAAAAATAAATTCTGAACAAATAAAGAGATCATATTACACGATATAATAATAATTGGTGCAAAACACTTTAGTTTTTAAATAATAATAAATGGTGCATTACTCTTATTTTGCATCATAACATTTGACTTCTAGTCATAAATATTGTACCTATATTGATTCCTAAATGTGTTTATGTATATTTATACATTTATCATTAATATGATTTCTTTCTTTGTTCAGAATATTGTATCATAATTTTGTTGAGATTTATTCAACTTTAATTACTTATTTCTGTAATTAAAGTTGAATAAATCTTAACGAAATTATGATACAATAAATTCTGAACAAAGAAAGAGATCATATTACAGAAGATATAACTGTAGAGCTATCAGTAGAGCTGGCGATTGCTCTGCTTGTTGTCCCTCAACAGATTTGACAAATAGCACGGGGTCGGTGTTGTGGGGTAGGGTGGTGGGAGGAGGGGAGCAGAGAGGAGAGGGAGAAGTATCATGGCTGGTCTGGCCAATGGGCGGCCGGCCCTACCCCCTCTACCCCTCGAGGAGGGGACACGCCCCCGCTACCCCCACTCCTCGCGGCGGATAACAGCAAATATTGAACAAACTGCCGGCTACAGAGAGAGGGAGAGACTCACTCCCACCCTCGAAATCCTCCCTCTCAAGATTTATACAATGTCTGATTTAGTTTTTGCTGTGCGCCCGAAGCACCGGTTACCGCCTACCGCCATTATACCGGCCTCGAACAAGAATCTAAACTGAATTACCAACACCCCTCAACCCGTTTTTCCTTTTTCTTCCCTCACTTTTTCTTCTCTACCAGTTTTTTTTTTTTTTTTGTTTTATCCACCACCTTACTTTTTTTTTTTTTCTTCAACTCTCTAAATTCCTCCACAAACCAGGCGACTGTAAAAATAAAAGGGAATAATTTGGAATTTCAGCAACTTTTTTTTCCCCCCCACAATTTCAAATGTAGTGTAAACTCAAATGGGATGCATCTCATTAAGACCCTTCATTATGTTCGTTTTGAACAGTTGAATAACTTCTTTCATTCCTTAAATTCTTTTTATGTATTTATTCACTTTTTCCGAGTCACGCAACATTATTCTTATTTTGCACCAATTATTTTACACCCCATTTTAAAATTTATTTTTGCATATCACTGTGAGGTTAATTAACGTAACTAGACATAATTAGCTATACCTCGGGTGTATTTTTATCAATATAGGCAGACATATATATAATGATTTTATATATACTCAATAGGCATTAACAATTAGCAGAAGGAAAAAGTATCTTAAATGTGTACATGTACTTTATCAGTAAATAATTCACACAATCTATTGTTTAAAATTCAAATTCATATAAATACATCTTAAAAAAAGGTGTCTACTAATTGTCTGGTGTAATTGTACCTTAAGAGAAGTACGATAGGTGAACTTATTTCTCAAATGCTTGTAACGAATTTGCCGTCAAAAATTAACATCATAAAAAGAGAATTCACATATGGTTGCTTGAGTAATAAACACTTTCTAGTTTTATTTATCTAATTGCTCTTTGAAAAAAAAAAAAAAAAAATCTTCATGAAAAAAATTGTTTCTATTGTTGAGCTATATGTAGGCCTCTGATATGTTTTATTTAATACTTAAAATTGCAATAAAGCATATTTTTATCAATAACGCCAAGTAAAAATGAATAAGTGTCATCACTGTTTCGTTTTTATATTTCATGAATTCTAAAACTAAATTATGATTTATCAACAAATAATTAAAAATTTAATTAAAGTCCAATTAATTTATTACTATTTAGAAAGTCAATAAGCCATCTTTTGGGATCGGAGTTGAACCTTTTTCGTCCGTTCCGGGTCCTTCCATTAGGGGCTAACTTCGCCCCTCTGCGGGGTCAAGTGTTGTTTCTGATATTTTTTTAAGAAGCATAAAAGGACCCTAGTGCTCTCATACCTTATATTCTCCGTCTTCATTGGTTTCTGTACACCATCTCCCGTTGGCGAGCGCTTTCGGACACTGTCCATCTTCTGGCCGAATACATACGTTCACTGTCACGGTCCTTATTCAACTTTAGTATTCAACTGGACCCTAGTGGTTGACATGCAAAAAAAAAAAAAAAAATTCATGATTTTCTTCCAACTATATTTGTCCACCAGGAGCTAGATAATGCGTAATTACAAATTATAATCCTAAAACCATCTTACAACTATTTCCCAATAAGTCATGGTAATTTTGGGTTCTTATTAAAAAAATAAAAACATTAAACTAGAACTAAATTCAGGAAGTTCTGAACTATGAAGTAATATAGATTTCTGAATATATCCCACAAAGTTCAGAATAATTAGTTAAAGACCAAAATGATGGGATGATTTTGTTGTTTATATAATTTTTCCTTTTTTTTTTAAATAATAATTGTTACTATTTAATTCTAACCATTAGAAATATACTACTTTTTACAAGGATGATCTAATTTCACAGTTTATTATTTAATATATAATTAACGTAGAAATTTTATTTATTATAAACTTTCCCAGAAGATATAACATTATTTATGTAGATACATTATTGACTTTAATAGTTTATATTACCCTGTATTTCGCACATTTATGTAATGTATACTTTAAATCCCCATTCAAACTAAGATTAAAAGAAGACTCCTTATCATACAATAATTTTTAGTGTAAGAGAACAGAATAAAAAACCTATCTGTCCCAGCCAGGACCCGAACCTGGATCTCTTATTAAATTCAATAACTTATCAGACTTGTCTCGGTAGCATAAATGGAAAATGCACCGGCCCGGATAGCACGAGATCCAGGTTCGAGTCCTGGCTGGGACAGTTAGATTTTTTATTCTGTTCCCTTGCACTAAAAATTGTTAAAATTAACGTGAGATTAAATACCATTAAAAAAAATAATACTCATCATACAACATGCCAATCATGGAATGTCGATAAAGATATCTTAATAGATTATTTTAAAAAAGTGTATTTTTTAAAATATTATCAGCCAACGTTTCGGCTTACATTGTAAACCATCTTCAGGGCTGCCTATCATGAAGACGAGAGAGGTCGTCCTGTCCCATTTGAAGTTCATCCATGTGAAGGGAAGTTCACATTTCCATTAATAAAATAATTTTTTTTTTAATAAACATTTTTTAAACATGCCAATGTGTTTCTGTTTAAAAAAAAAAGTTTATAAATGGCAGCAAATATCGAGATCTTAATATTTAAATTAAGAATTAACAGTTTTAGCTTTATTGAGTATCGCCAATATGAGAAAATGGACACGCAAAAATGAAAGAACTTCTGGTACATGGTCTGAAAAGAAAAGTTAGTTCTTGCGTTTTAGATGAATATTATATTGATTCAAGTGGATTTTTTCTATAAAAAATGTATTGGAGAAGTTGCATGACCTATTCGTAATGGAAGTTATCAGTAGAATATATAAAAATGTAGCGATAGTGAAATAGAGAGTAACATTTATAAATGTTAAGTTGTGGTGCATCATTATTTTAAACAATTAATGCGAGGGAACAAAATAAAAAATCTCTGTTCCAGCCAGGACTCGAACGTGAATCTCCTGCTTTCCGGGCAGGTTCGAGTCCTGGCTGGGACAGATCTATTTTTTATTCTATTCCCTCGCATTAATTGTTTAGAGAGTAACATTCTGTATTTTGTAAGTGGATATTAGTAAGTGGATCAAAGACTATATAATTCTCTCTGTTTTGTGCCTTCCTGTCAGAAACTTGTTACTTTTTTCTGTGTCAAACATTTTTACGGCTCCCGAAATACACCCTTAAAATGCATGAGCAGAAGTAACAACCAAAGACCTAATTTCATTGTAATCAAATTGGAAAATGTTTTTTTTTTCTTTCTTTTTAACAGAATCTAATAGATAAATAAAAAGTAAACAAAAAAAAAATTTCTGCACTCTGAGATGAGGCCAAAAACCTCCGTCGGAGATCTCTCCAGATAACTTTATCGCCCTGATGATGACTTACAAGTTAAATCGAAACGTCGGCAATAATAAAATAACTACCAAACAATTTTGGAGTATTTTACTTTTCTGATGCTCGACGAAACCCTATTTAATTTTTCCAGCTACTCGACGGCCAACCAACCCCCAACCATGATATTAATTATGATTTTTTTTTTCTGAATCTAGTGTTTTTTATTGCATTGGGAAATAAAGATTCAGCAAGGTAAATTACCACTGAACAAAGAAAACTTAGAACAAAAAGTAAAGTATTTATAACTTTATTTATATATTCAAATAGGGTGTATCGCATTGAGCGATAGGGATGTAACAGCCCTGTTATAATAACTAGGTATTAGTCTCTCTCTCTCTGGAACAGTAATCAGAGAGCTTTGCTTGGAATAGCCTTTTCAGGGGGATGAGCTGTTTTCAGGGTGACGTGGTAGGGGTACTACCTGCTAAAGTTTAGAATTACTAAGAGAACACCGCTCAACCGGCTTGGAAGGGGTAATTCCCTCAGGGGGGGAGAGGGGCTCCCGAAGCTTCGCCTTGAATAATCATCGCTCAAGTCAGAGATCGTCAAAACTTTGGGTGTAAACGTTATCTACTACGGTTTGAAGTTGCTATTTGTATCTGGGGTGAGAGGAGGGCGCTGAGGAAATCCGAGCTGGAGGGGAAGGGGGCGTGGCCCGCCGAGGGGCGTGTCTCTCCCCACTCCTCCGCGTGGCGGCCCTCCTCGAGGCCGTCAGTGTGCAATGTGCTCCAAGGAGATGTACCCGCTGAGCCCGGTGGACCAGTACCGCATCCAGCTCTACCAGTACGCGGTGGTGGCCCAGCGCCTGTACCCTGGCCCGTACCCGCCGCCGCCGTACCCCCGCCTCCCCATAGGGCTGAGGCCGGAGGAACCCAAGCCGCAGCACAGCTACATCGGCCTCATCGCAATGGCCATACTTTCGTCGCCCGAGTACAAGCTTGTTCTCTCAGACATATACCAGTATATACTCGATCATTACCCATACTTCAGGTCAGTAATAACATCATCCATAAATTTGTTATTCACGATAGATTAGAAAAAAAAGATTTTTTATATAACAGAATGTAATAAATAAATAATAGTTTAAAAAAAAAAAACTGTTATTATATATTTAGGATTAGGATTAGGATCAGTTTATAGGGCGATCAACATCGTGGTTATTACGCCCTGACTATTGGGGATTCTCTAGAGTTAATCTGTTATCCATTCTTTTAAATGTTTTTCGTTTTTTTAGTTCTTGGTTACATTTCATTTTATAGTACTTGGTGTGCAAGTTATATTCGCACACATAAATATAGGTATAAAACCATTTTAAAAACATTATATAGCTTAAAAGGTAAATTAACAATTAAATTAGAAACAATAGACAACAATTTTAACAATATGATACAATTAGATTTCTATAGTGAATACTACAATAAAACTTAGAACAAAAACAAACAACAACAAAATAACAATTTTTTTTTTTTTTAATTTTTATNTTTTTTTGGGGGGGGGGGGATTAAATTTTACATATAAGCCTGTTTTTCTTAAAATGCACATGAGTTTGGCTACATTGGATTCATGGTTTCCCAGTGATGTCGACAGTTGTCTTGGGAGGTTTTTACATGTGAATAAATTATATGGTAATTCCTCGATGATATGTTGAACGCTTATGTTTATATTTATGTTTATATGTTAGTTAACCGGATTCTAAATTATTCTATTGAGAAAAAAAATGATCCTTAAATAATATTGTGAATTGAGATTAGCAGCAATAAAAAAGACTTATAAACCAATAAAGATGATTTGCAGAAACCAATGAAGACGGATTATGGAAGGTACGATAAATACTTTTAGTACTAGTACTGTGTTATTTGTGTTAGCATCCTTCCCACTTATAAGGGGCCTGTTTTAAATGTATATTTAATTATTTCTATACTTGTTCACGTAGGCTTCCACGGTCCTCTAACATATTAACCAATAATTCTTCCGGGTTTAACCGTGTCTTGGAGTTTTTAGGTGCCAAGCTTTCGTACATCATGTGGCGGCTTCTTCAGGGCGGATTGGAGAAGAAAGAAGGTTCTCATTCTCCATTCAGCCCTGAAGAAGCCATCACACGATGTGCGAAAGCTTGGCACCTAAAAACTCCAAGACACGGTTAAACCCGGGAGAAGTATTGTTAAAAATGATCTTATATGAAAAATACAACTTTTCTTTATTTTTTATTTCTTTATAACAGTCATGATAATGATAAAACGAAACCATATTTTTTACACAATTAATGAGAGGGAATAGAATAAATTTTTTTTATTATTCTATTCCCTCTCACTAATTGTTTATAATTTACGTGGGATAATAAACCACAACCAACTAAGTATCCATATATTTTACGTTTAAATAGCTTGATTTCAGACGTTTTAAATTACATTTTAACGATTTTAAAATTCAAATACTAAAAAATCCATCTATTATATATTTAAATAAATATGTGGCATATAAATATATTCAAAATAACGGTTTTAACGCCCTTACCGAGGCTTAGTCTTAGAAGTGTAGTACCTCATAAAAGCCTTCAAATAATTGAGAAATATGGGTAGAACAAACAATCTAATTTAAATTTTTAATTAATAAAATTGAACTAATAATATTCAAAACTAAAAGTATCAATGTTCAATAAATGTTAAATTCAAGTAATATGATATTACATTGTAATATTACAAATAATTTAATTTAATAATTATTGTATTTTGTAATATATTATTGTAAATTTTTTTGGGTGTTAGCTTCTCATGTAACTACTTAGAGTCATGGAGGGAGGGATATCTATAGGTTGCCACCCCATTCTAAACACCTATGACACAGGATAAGCTTTTTTTTTTTTAGAAATAAAAGATTGCAAAGATTATAAATAAAAGAATCCCATAAGGGATTTAAACCCGTAACGAACCGCAAATTATTTTAAAAATTAGTAAATTAATTAATTCTTATTAGAAACTTTGAAATCTGTTTGTTACCAAATTCGTTTTGTTCTTCTTTTCTCCCTTCTTGCAACATTTTGGTCTTGACCTAACGATCGGATGCCTTTAGTTGAAATCCCAAGTTTATCTACTACTATATAGATTATGACCGTTACAACTACCACTACCTACTATTTATTTATTAGATATTTACATTTTGTACATTAGAGAAATTTGAACTACCAAAAAAAAAATCAAAATATGCACAGTTATTAAAGCAAAAGCGAATATGTATGGTAGTTTAGTGAGTGGTATTTTTTATTTCATAACCGGAATTTATTGGGTTTATTCATGATTTAGTGACTGGGTTTTTTGCTATATTTTTATTCAATTTTGATTGGGTTTATTCATTTTTATATTTCCTATGTACCATACATATTATTTATTGAATATTTCTCTTCCTCTCTTTCTGATTTTCTTTAATTTGTACATTATATAATTATATTGTAAATCAGACAAACATAATTATCATATTTTCATTATAAATTATTTATTTGTAGCTCAACTTGTTTCTTGTCTCTGTGGCGTCTCGGAGCAGTATTTTAGCATGTTTGCTGAGAATCTACTACTATCGTAGCTGCATCAACATTTATATTATCGGAAGTTTATTCTGTTCGAATATATTTACATATGTATACAGGGTGTTTCGCAAGTAGATGACAATATGCAAGATGGAATAACTAGATCAAAAATGTAGTTAAACGCCGCCAACCGCATGATTCTTTCTTATTCCGTTGCACAGATATGCCGTTTCAAAGGTAATTTTGTGAAAACCGTGTTTTTTGTAGGAAAACCTCAATTTTCTCTGCTTCAACACATTTTTTTTCAATGTTCCATCACAGTTTTGAATTCACCATTAAATTTTCTTTAAGTCTAATGCACATTCAATGTTCATAGTATCATTTCAAAAGCGCGATAACAGATCAAGAGATAAAAATTTTAAAAAAATGTTGTCAGCGACAAATTTTCGAGGATCACTGCTCTTCCAAAAAAAGTCCTGCAAGCTGCCGAATCTCACAAAAGTTGTGAAATTTAATTACCTTTCTAACGGTGTACTCAAAACTGCAATTATCTCTCAATTTTGTAATGCAATTGGAATGGGAAGGAGAAAAAAACTCATGTCATGCATATTTTGTAGGATCTTATCTCCGTTAAATTTAATTTATTTTTATGTAAATTACAAATATTTATTTAATAAATCTACTAGGGAGGTGATTGAAACCTAAAAGAACGTCTGGCGTGATGAATGTTTTTGTTTACTTCTTATGGATTATGTTCGCATTACGGTTTGTTTACCTTATCTCTTTCATTCTTCGTCTACCTACTTTGTGTTATAAATAACAATAATAATTGTCAGTATCGTGCAAATCTTCAGTCTGTTAAGGAAGTTTCAATTTGAGTGCAAGAAGTAAAAATGCCAAATTTATACACTTCTGAAGAGTACGTTGACATGATTTTCGCGTATGGGGCTGCAAGAGGCAATGGTCTTCGTGCACAAGAAGAATATCGCAATATGTTTCCAAATCGGCAAAGATATCCAGACCGGAGAACTATTGAAAACGCTTATCGCATCATGAGAGAAACAGGCTCTATTCCAAGACAACCTGTTAACTACGCGGGCCGAGCTCGAAGGGAAGTTGACATTTTAACTATTTTTGAAAATGATCCATCAACTAGTACCCGTCGCGCTTCAAATCAACTGGGAATATCGCACTCTACAGTCTTCAGAGCTCTCAGGGAAGACAATAGATATCCTTATCACCTGACTACTGTCCAGGAGTTGCTACCCCGTGATATGGAGCTACGGATGGTGTTTGCGCGATGGTATGTTCAACAGTGCCACGAGAGGCGTAACTTCCCTGATCACATAATTTGGACAGATGAGGCAACATTCACACGTGCGGGAATTTTTAACTCACGCAACTCTCACCTTTGGGCTCATCATAATCCACATGGCACTAGGGAACACCACTTCCAATATCAGTTCAGTGTGAACGTGTGGCTAGGAGTCTGTGGGCAGCATATGACAGAGCCCGTTTTCTTACCTGGTCGGTTAAATTCCAATACTTTTTATGATCTACTTCAGGATGATATAAGTGCGGCACTCCTCGAAGCAATACCACTTGAAGAAGAGCTATGGTGGCAAATGGACGGGTGTCCAGCGCATAATGGACGAGCTGTAACGAACTGGCTCAATCAACAGTACCCAGGAAGATGGATTGGGAAATATGGACCTGTGCATTGGCCGGCCCGAAGCCCTGATTTGACGCCACTGGATTTTTATATTTGGGGTAGGCTTAAATCGGAAGTGTACAGAGTACCCATTCAAGATATGAACCATCTGATCGCAAGAATTCGCGAATCATGTGAAGCAATGAGAGCTGACCGTGATCAGATTCGAAGGGCTACATCAGCTGTGTTAAACAGATGTCGTCACTGTATACTTCAAGGAGGAGGCCAGTTCCAGCAACTTTTGTAATGTTCAAAGATATTTTATTTACTGTTTAACTTTATGTAAAAATTAATTTAATTTTTCGTTGTAATTTACATAAAAATAAATTAAATTTAACGGAGATAAGATCCTGCAAAATATGCATGACATGAGTTTTTTTCTCCTTCCCATTCCAATTGCATTACAAAATTGAGAGATAATTGCAGTTTTGAGTACACCGTTAGAAAGGTAATTAAATTTCACAACTTTTGTGAGATTCGGCAGCTTGCAGGACTTTTTTTGGAAGAGCAGTGATCCTCGAAAATTTGTCGCTGACAACATTTTTTTAAAATTTTTATTTCTTGATCTGTTATCGCGCTTTTGAAATGATACTATGAACATTGAATGTGCATTAGACTTAAAGAAAATTTAATGGTGAATTCAAAACTGTGATGGAACATTGAAAAAAAATGTGTTGAAGCAGAGAAAATTGAGGTTTTCCTACAAAAAACACGGTTTTCTCAAAATTACCTTTGGAACGGCATATCTGTGCAACGGAATAAGAAAGAATCATGCGGTTGGCGGCGTTTAACTACATTTTTGATCTAGTTATTCCATCTTGCATATTGTCATCTACTTGCGAAACACCCTGTATACTTAACCCTGTTATGTAAACAGTCGGATAAACCATTTGTGTTCATTAAAACATGTTATAATTGCATAAGTATGTCTCAAATTTAATTAAATAAATGTTGTTTCTTAAAAAAATATCATGCCAAAAGACTTGTGCTTCAAGATAAAAAGTGAAAATAAATAATTAAAGATATATATTTTTAATTTAATCTCTGTCTTACACCAAGAAATTTACGCTTAACAAACATATTTAAAAAGAAGTAATTCATGTAAAATCTGTGTAAAATAGTAAAGATAAGTCATTGATGAACAGATAGGATGGTTCCTGTTTGATAGTTAGTTGTAGGGATAAAGGAATTATCTATGAATTAATCTGTAATACCTGTTGAAAAAGGAATTGGCTATGAACTAATCTGTAATACTATCCTTCGAAAAAGGCAAAATTAGTTTTGGAAGTTTTTAGTTTAACCTGTACCGGCGACATTGAGGACCAATAAAAAATCACAGAAGGTGTCCAGCTGAGAAAGATTTTCCACGACAGGAATTCACACCTTGTTCTGTCTATAAGAAACCCCCAAAGCTCAAGGAAATTCGCTTTTAAAAAAACCAAATATCATGGTCCTGAGGGATGTAAAGTTAGCTAATTGTTTTCGGTCTTTGCGCTTACTCAGTTTCAATTATTTTACGTAAGTCATGAACAGCCAGGGCACGACAAATTGACGGGAATTATAAATTAGGCCTTGCATTTTAGCTCGCGTAAACAATATTTATTTTCAAATGGAGAGTTTTTTTTACCGTAGATCCAAAAAATACAAATTTAAAAAAAAAGTGTATTTATAAAAAAAATTATCTGCCAATGTTTCGGCTTACATGGTAAGCCACCTTCAGGGCTGTTGAAATACAATGTTATGAGAATACAATAATAATTGACAATAATATAATATAGAATTGCTATAATGTAATATGATATCAAAAGTATGAATGTAGAAAGCTATGTAAGAGAATTTAAAAACATGTAGACAACAACCTATTAAAACTGTTTTAATTTTTTCAATAATTTTTTTAATAGGTTGTTGTCTGCATGTTTTAAATTATCTTACATAGCTTTCTACATTCATACTTTTGATATCACATTACATTATGGCAATTCTATATAATAATATTGTAAATTATTATTGCGGTCTCATGACTTTGTATTTCTACAGCCCTGAAGATGGCTTACAATGTAAGCCGAAACGTTGGCCGATAATCTTTTAAAAAATACCTTTTTTTTTTAATTTGCATTTCTTGGATCTATCTTGACCGAACCCCAACAAAAATCATCTAATAATATTTATTTTCTCCTACCGTTATCTCTTGTGGATATACATCTTGTTTCAGCATCACTTTGTACTCACTCTTGCAGAAATGTGTACCTACATGGAATTTTTATCAATTGTATTATAATTCAACACTTTTGTTTGTAATTTACTCTTTCAAATTAAATAATACTTTTAAAAGTATATTTTGAAATTAAATTAAAACCAATATTCAACGTTTAACCTTTGGATTTATCCGATTCCTGTTTCACTTATAGGTTTCGAATTTTTCTGTTTATCCGACTTTCACTCTTTTTTAGCCCAATAAGATTCCAAAAATCCAATAACGTGTGATCAAAATACAATGTGTTTACATATAATTTCTTATAGCATCTCTACATTTACTCTCTCTCTCTCTCTCTCTCTCTCTATATATATTTATAAGGAGATTAAATACCATTAAAAAAAATAATACTCATCATACAACATGCCAATCATGGAATGTCGATAAAGATATCTTAATAGATTATTTTAAAAAAGTGTATTTTTTAAAATATTATCAGCCAACGTTTCGGCTTACATTGTAAACCATCTTCAGGGCTGCCTATCATGAAGACGAGAGAGGTCGTCCTGTCCCATTTGAAGTTCATCCATGTGAAGGGAAGTTCACATTTCCATTAATAAAATAATTTTTTTTTTAATAAACATTTTTTAAACATGCCAATGTGTTTCTGTTTAAAAAAAAAAGTTTATAAATGGCAGCAAATATCGAGATCTTAATATTTAAATTAAGAATTAACAGTTTTAGCTTTATTGAGTATCGCCAATATGAGAAAATGGACACGCANCCCATGGATAAACAAAAAAAAATTATTTTAAAGTTCTTTAAATTGATTTTTTCCCCCGCACTTCACCACTTGTAACTCAATGGTGAAGGAAGTGATTTTATTCTACAGGAGTTACAAAGCTATTATTGTTCGATAGAATTTTAATATATTTCAGTAATATATCATAGCTTTTTTTTAAAAAGTATTTAATTCTTATATAACGTTTAATATTGTAATATTTAGTATTTAATATGTTAATATTGATTTGTTTTTGTTTTTTAATGCTAAATAAATTCATTAACTTATTCATTCATTCGCAAGAGACAGCAGGACCTATTTTAGTTTATGTAATGAGTGTTGCGTGTAGCATGTGAGGAAAATTCACATCACAGTCCTCCAGGGAGGAGTAGGAGCACGCAGGGAAGCGGTTGAGCTTGTAGATTCCTTTGTTGACATAATCAATACATGAGCGAGTGATTACGTGAGTAACAGCACTACAATAAATGTAATTGCATACAGCTCTCCTCACAGCTGGCGTCTACACGACAAACCCATTCTGTCATAAATTCATTAGTTCGGCATACAACAGGGACCGGCAAATAACAGCCCCTTTACGCTTACAATTGACTAAATGTGTATTTATATTTACAAACCGACCGTTCTTATAAACAGAACCGGTTTGTATCCTTAAAGCTGAATATAAGAATCAAAATACATTGTAGATATATTTTATAGCAAAATATTTTAAAACAGAATTATTATAAATAATAGTTGTTATTATTATAAAAATCGGAGTCAATAATTATACAAGCATGTTACCAATAGTTACATTCTTGGATGGCAATTTTAGTTAACAATTTTGCTGCTAATTTAACAATCCATATTTAGCTGATTTTAGAGGAAATATTTACTGTGATTTAAGAATATTCTTGTCTCAGAACTGGTGGTAATAAAGAATAAGACATATGATTTATATTTTATCATAATTGCTAATAAAAAATAAAACTGACTAATAAAACATTTTGAATATGAATGTGTAGGTTGAATGCATATCAATAGTTAAGGCTCAGTTAAGAAGATGTTACGGAAAAAAAATTCTTGCATGAAAAAATAAAAATGAAAAATTCTTTCATACCAATACAATATTTTAGCTTATAATGCATGTCATCATCATGTTTGAACGTTACAAAAATACATATTCTAGAGTATTACTACTGGGTTTTAATTTATTTCCCAGTATTATTTTTTTTTTAATCCAACCCCAAATATTTAAAATTTTACTCAATAAACACATTGACTCTTTTTAATGTGTTTTTTTTTATTTATAAAATTTGAGCCCTGAAGTTGGCTTACATTGCAAGCCGAATTTTGGCATAATCTTGTTAATTTATCATAATATATTTTTTTTTCTTAACATCTCTCTGATATGATAATTGACGAATGTCAACTCGTGAAATACTAATGTATCATACGTTCAATGAAATTTTTCCCTTCTTCAAAGAGATATTTACGAAAGGAAAGGTGAGGCAAAATAAATAATATATAAATAGACACAGACTAATATTCAAGCCTCCATGATTTATGAACATGAAAAACTTTGATCCGATTGAGCCACCTTCGACCCCCGAATGTCCTCATTATTTTTTTTTTATTATTTATTTGTTTGTTACATTCTGAAAGTAAGTTTACATTTTGTAATTTCTCACAATGTTGTTCAATGGCCGCGAGTGGCATTGACACATGAGGGAGAGAACGGTCAGTGCCGCAACTCCTCCGAGTCCTCATAAACAGAAGATAGACATTAATCATTGCATGCCAAAAGTAAATAATAAGGACTTATCAGGCACAAATCTCCGCCAGTGACGTACATATTTCTCTATTTATTACATAAAATAGTCTCTGATTCTGTTATTAACAACCCAAAAGTAGTAACTACTTCTAATAGCTTGAGAATAAATGGTATGAAGGTAGCAAAATATTTTAAAACGGATGTATTATAAATAATAATAACTATTATTATTACAAAAAAAATTTGGTTCCATGAATGTAGTAAGTGCAATAAAAAAGGCAAATGTCCGAAGATTTCCTAAGTGGGGGAGGGGATAAACGGGGAAGGAAAAATAAATATCTGAAATAATATAGCGGCCAGAAGCGTAGATAACTAGATCGGTTACCTAATTAGCGGCAAACTTATCCTCTTCTAGAACTAGAATATACATTCTGAAGACAAACATTATAATACTTATTTAAAAATAAGACCGAACGGAAAGCATTATAAACAGGATATAAAAACTATTTTTCTACAATATATATATGTTACACATATGCTAATTTTATGTTCAGCTATGATTACTAAATTAGGTTTTTACTACTTTTTATAAATAGGTTTTTTACTACCAATGAGCTTTTACATATAAAGACAGTTGCTTGCTTTTCAAAATTTCAACCCCCAAATTAAGCTAAGGTTGTTCCTTCAAGCTTGTGTGTAACGCTGTGAGAAACATATGCTAAATTTTAAATTTCTTTATAAAAAAAATTTAGTATTTTTAAGTATAGAATTTTTATTATTTTAGTACAAAAGGTTGGTTAAGGACTAAATAAAGTAGAAAACGCATGGTTATTACATTTTCTTAAACTACTGCAGTCCCCAAAGTAAATAGGATACCCGCCAAAAGTATATCATAAAAAAAAGAGAACAAAAATATAGAGAGAGCTAAATAAGAATCTAGAATTTTATATATTTTTGGTCGACGTAGAAATTACTAAAAATTCAAAAACTAAATCTCTATAAAAACCAATTTATATTTTTTCAAGGTTTAAGGTTCATTTCACACTGTTGTGGGCGATAGTTCATTGATTTACTTTCAGACGATTTATTTGATTTTGTTTTAGAACTTTATAAGAGTTAAGCAATAGAACTGTATTACCATCAATTTTATGTTATGGTAAACTCTAAAGTTTTTATACCTATTATGCTGTACCTATATAAATATATTTTTTTTTAAATAGTAAGTTTTCATTAATGTAATGAATTTGTAGATTTGTGGGTGTGCACTCGGCACGATTTTTACCTTCAAGCTGAAATTAGTCTGTAGAGGAATTGTGTTTAGAAATTAAAGAACGCCATCAAGATATGATTTCTTTGTATCGATTACTTTTTTTAAAAAAAGTCACTATTCAATATTAATAAATTATTTTCTTTAAATTTTATTGTTGTAAGCGTTAACTAATATATATGATGATATTGGCTTTTGGGATGTAATTTATAGCTTTTCTCCAAATTTATGAGAGCATTTTAGACCTAAACGAACCTTTTAGATGACTCTTTGGATAAAGGAAAAATCGGATATTTTACTTACTCTTTGATTTATCATTCTTCCCTTATTTTATTTACAATCTTTATATTACCGCTGAAGAATATTTAATCTAGAAGAATAGTTAAATGGAACTAGAATGGTTCTTCATAGGCTTCAGTATTCACATTTGAGTTACTTTCAGCTATAGTGCTTTTTGTGCACTATAGATTATTTACTTAGTGAAATGTATTTTTTCTAAATCACGTTCGAAAAAAGAACTTGCACATTTTATTAAACTGATATTAAATCAATTTTTTTCCCCACAATTGGTAATCATCGCGTGTTAGACTGCTCATGGTAGATAGGGCGAGTGTGCAAATCTCATTTTTTTGCAGAATGGTAAACTCATAAAAAAAAAAAAATAAAAAAATAAATAAGGCAGAGATAAATTGAGTTTTATCATCTACGAAGAATATTTGAAAAGACTTATTTCAAAAAATGTTATTTAGAGAGTCCGAAGATTTATGCTGGAATACTTATTGTGATACTACATAAAATTACATGACCACCGATTACGCCAAACTATGTTATCTGTTTACAAACATACCTTAAAATAAATTAAATGTATTGTTGTCTCTTCATTTTCTATATAACACCAGGACACTCGAAATGACTTATGTATCTTGTTCTAAAGTTATGACAAAAGATGTTTATTAGTCATATGAATTAAGTGATGGATAGGAATGTCAAGCAAAAATGGTAAGCCGTTAATATCTTACAGAGAACATAACCAAATATTTGGCAATCTTGTTCATCAATCACAGACAAAACAATTCATAAATTTTTAAATCATCAATTTGACAATATATACCTGATGCTTTTTTCTCTATGTAGAATGTTATTGATCTTCAGAGCAATGGGTTAATGATAAAATTAAACCACCAACACTGACGAATCTTGAGCTTAGATGTTTCTTGGGAAATCCTGGAGAACATGAAGAATCGGTATAAAATTTCAATAATGTTTAGTATTTTATTATGCAAAATATTTTTTATCGCAGAAATGATAGTTCTTAATTTTCATGTTTCCTGGCCCTATTAAAAATCCTACTCAATAGAGGATCGAAGAAAAATACTTCTTGTGCACATATCCACAATTAATAAACATATTTACACACACGCGGATAAAGGTTCTCTAATAGTAGCAGAACTGATAAGGTAGTTAAAGAAAATTCTATTGTTAATTTTGGTTGGGACCATTTTTCATCTAAGATGGCATATAAATGTACACTATTATCATGGCATTCTTAATCGAATTTGGTCCCCTACTCTTGCCCAATTTCATTCAATAAGAGCGTTCTGGCATCAATTATATCCAACATCTAAACGTAAGTACTAATGAGCAGGCTAAGTCGGCAATAGTACAATTTAAGAAAAGGTGTCTTTAATTTACAGGGAAATTTAGATGACCTAGCTACAATTTTAGGCAATTCAGGGATTACAGATTTTCTAATCCGTTACAGCTCAACAACTTCATGTTGTTTATTTTGAGGGTCCCCCACTTGAACTAAAGGGATATCCCCTAGTTTTATTTAAGGGGGAGGGCGGTGAGAGTCTCACAACTTGAGAATGAACTATTCTCAAGTACATGCCTTTATTGTGGGCCTTTTGAAAATTTTTAAGTAAACAAATGGATGAAAATTCATTTTTTATTTATTCTAGTTTGTAAGTTTTTCTTAACATTAATAATAACGAAAATATTTGTGATTATTCAATATTTTTTCAAAAAAGATTTTTATTGAAGGCAACATAAGTACCAAATTTGATATACTTTTGCCCTTTCAAATAACCTCCTTAATATGTTTTTCTATAAATAAAATATTATTTTACAAAATTTTTTTTTACAAACCCTTTATTTATGAATTACATCCTGCACAGCGTGCATCTTACAATGTGCTCTCCAAAGATACAATAAATATGAACATATAAAATAACAATAAACAATATAAATTAGTATAAAAATATACAATAAATTTGATATAAAAAAAGAACTGTAATACATAAATATTTAAATTAGCGTGTACTTCGCTTGATGGAGAAGCTGCCCAATGGCAGTACCCCTAATTTTATATAATTAAACGTAAATATTGGAAAATTTAACGCTGAATAAGGTCAACAATTTTTTTTTTTCAATTTATTACAAAATTATAACAATAAAATGTCTCTGATGTTGGTCTAATTTGGCCTCTCTTTAAGGCCTCGGCTAATTTCAATCCTAGATAAATTCTTCTAAAGGGTCGATTCCGTTTCATCTTTTTAGAAACTCTAGAAACCTAAGACAAATATATTTGCATAAATATGTTTATTCTATTCTTACTGATCCTGCACGGAGAAGCTAAAAATATAGCCTGTTCAGAAAAATTATAAATATAAATGTATATATACTAGACAATATTTTTAGCATCTCCATTAAGGTCAATGACTAACGGAAGACAATTTTTAAAAGCAATGTCTTAATATCAGTGTAAGTAGACTGACTGCCTTCGGAGAAATAATCTAAAAAGCGTTGATATCTGAAACAAATCCACAACATTTGAAACGAATCCACAATATTTAATATATGTGCCTACATCATGGCATTAGACATTCTGTTTATATTGGAGGTGATATATTTATGATCTGTTATCGTATATCAATATTTTTTTTAAAAATGTTTGCAATGATAACTCTCTTGCTAAACTGACACATATAATTTATTGCTTGGCTCCATTCCTCTTCAGTATAAATTGTTTCGATAATATATTCTTATGAATCCTCAAAATAAGAATACCAGCTCAATACAATTTTATCAGGTTTCATATTATATCGGTATTAAAGTTAAAGATATGTTTAATATTTTAACGAGAAATGTGCGAGAAAGTGCAACTAAGTGGTTTATTTCTAATAGATGATTCATTAAAACACATGAAAAGGGAACTATAAAAGTTCTAAACTGTGCTAATTGAGTTATAATTATTTTATTTATAAATGTTATATTATAAATAGACTAACGTGAGCAGTCTAACGCGCAATGTCTTAGTATTACATAGAAAATGAAGAGTCAACAATACATTTTATTTATTTTAAAGTATGTTTGTAAACAGGTAACATAGTTTGGCGTATTTGATGGTCATATAATTTTATGTAGTAGCACAATAAGTGTTCCACCTTTGTTTGTGTATTGTTGAGTCTTCAAACTCTTTAAATACAATTTAGTTGCATCTTTATGACATTAATGAATGTCTTTCATCATTATTATAATTAATTTCATTTTTCTGAAATAAGTCTTTTTCAAATATTCTTTGTAGATGATAAAACTCACTTTATCTCTACTTTAGTTTTTTTTTTTTTTTTTTTTTTTTTTTTTTTTTTTGATTTTAGCATTCTGCAAAAAAAAAAAAAAAAATGAGATTTGCACACTTGCCCTATCTACCATGAGCAGTCTAACACGCGATGACCAATTGTGGGGAAAAAAATTTATTAAATATCAATTTAATAAAATGTGCAAGTTCTTTTTTCGAACGTGATTTAGAAAAAATATATTTCACTAAGTAAATAATCTAAAGTGCACAAAAAGTACTATAGCTGAAAGTAACTCGGATGAGAATACTAAAGCTTATGAAGACCATTCTAATTCCATTTAACTATTCTTCTATATTAAATATTCTTCAGCGGTAATATAAAGATTTAAAAAAAATAAGGGATGAGTGATAATTTATTTTATGTTCTTAACTAATTATATAATTTAAATTGAAGTCAAGAGACCACTGTTTTTTTTTATTTGTTTTTTTTCGTTTTGTTACATTGTTGAGTGAAACTAATTGTTTAAGTTACATTTATAGTAACACTGCCATGAAATGTATTCGTTTAGATTTGAGCCCCGTAGCAAGGGGGTTGAAAATGCACTCTGTTCAAAAGAAGCCGCCGTAATTTGTCGGCCGAGGGGTGGCTTGTCTTCCGCCCTCTACTTTAGCCGACTCCCTTCTCTCTCCAAATCGATTCAGGACTATTTGGGAAGAGTGCCACATCATCCGCGCGCTTTCTACAGCTACGAGACAGATAATCCACAGCTGCTTGTCATAGGTGTCCAATGGGGGGGAGAGAGAGAGCCAATCAACCTGCCCTCTCCCATCTCGCGTTTTTCTTTCAGGCATTTTTTTTTTTTTTTTTTTTTTTTTTTTTTTTTTTTTTTTTACATTTCTTGCCTAGGGCTGAGGAAGTGTAGTAGGTGTGGCAGTCTGAAAAGAGAGAAATGTTGTTTCCTCACGAGGTGTGATAAGAAGATCAGTTGAAAGTGCATGTATGTGTGTGTGTGTGTAAATATGTATGTAAATAAACAAAATGTAATTATATAAGTCCGCTCCAAAGGAGCTAAGCATATATCCCATGTTCCATTAAAGAGGGACATCAATAAAATTAAATCTCTTCTAAATTATTCGGTTTTACTTGTGTAAAAAATAAAGAAGCTCCAGTACTTCTATTTAATAAATTGTATTTATTAATTAAATTCTGCTTAAAAACAACTTATAATTTGATGGCTTATCATAATATAAATATAATCAAAAATAAATTAGTAAATACAATTTATTAAATGTAACATTGCAGGGAGAAGGGGCTCATTGACCCCACTTCCGATATATTTAGGTGTCAAGGCCCAAGAAGTCCCGAGGCCATCTTCGTTTTAGTCGTCGGGGAGGGTTGTAAGGATTGGGATCCGAAGACAGGGATATGGCTATAAAAGAAAATAATTTAACATTAAAAGCCGGATAGAACAATGACCGTGAAAGCTATGCTCATTAAGACTGGCTCTAGACAGTCCGGGAGGATTTAGTGAAGTGCTCAACCTTTATAGTTGCATTTCACTACATGGGTATATCATCGTTAATCGAATGCTATAAAACATTAAAGTCTTCTATGATTTATAAACAGTTTCGGTACACTAATAATAACGAATTATTGAAATTATAAATTGTTGTCTTCCTATAAACGCCCGTTTCCTCTCAACCAATTTCAGTCAAAAACGAAGTCGTTCAAAGGTTTGCAGTAGAAAGCTTAAATACGGAATTAGGTATCTATATTTCTATGTTCATAACCCCTTACATGAAATATTTCTATAGAAATATAGAAACCTAATTCGGTACTTATTTTTACTATTGCAAACCTTTGTTTGTTGAAAGAATTTGTTCTGACCCCCGTCCATTCAAACTTCGAAGGTACATTTTTAAATAGTCTCTTTATTATGTGTTTTTGTATGTAAAAATACTGTGGAATAATATATTTGAATGTTAAAAAATGAAATTGTACTCCTATATTATATAGTATATACATTTTTTTTTCCTCATTCATTGAAATAACAAAGAAATTGAGGACTTTTGAAGATTCAAAGCAATTTTCAAAAAATTGTTTCTAGAATAAAATGCTTATTGTACGCCATTGTGAACGTCTATATATATATGAAAAGAAGTGAAAATTAATTTCCCACATAATATTATGAATCATTTTTACTTTTAATGTGATTTGCATGTAATTTGTTGGTATTGCCGCGCTTTATGAACTTTTTAGGAGACACTACTATAAAAAAAAAATCTAAAAATATTATCAGATACAGTATTTTATACCCTACAAAATATAAATAATATATTTTTTAATACTGCTAATAATATTACCATACATAATTATTAATAGTTTGAAGCCAAAGTAACAATATTTAAGAACTAAATAATAGGGTAGATAACTGAACACAATTTCAAGATGCACAAACTTTTAACCCTTATGTCACCTCATTCACTCGTTGATAAACAGGAATATATTATAAATTATATATTTATTTCTGTCAGATAGTCATGTTAAATCTACAAATCAACATATACAGTGTAATATATAATAATATATTTATCAAGCCGGTTTTATTTTTTTCAATTGTACTGATGATGATAAATTACCCGAGGGAGTAAAAATCGTCCTTGAAGTTGTTTGGAAAATAAAAAAGCCCATCACTCAGGCTGACCCTAATATCAACCCCTGTTATATCAAGATATTACAATTTTTATTTTTTTCGTCTACCACTAAACCCCCTTTTCCGTCGCCAGATTTTAATATAAAACTAATTCATTCCACATATTGTTAAAAAATTACAAAGCTAAAATACCGCATTTGGTTGCTATAAAATTATTGGGGGCCACCTAACACTCGATATTACATTCTTAATTATCATACTTAATATGGATTTTTTTTAATTTAAAAAAAAAAGTGAAAATATTACATTTTTTGGGGGTATTTTGTTCTGTTTTATCTATTTTTTTTGTGTTGCTAATAATAATAAATAAAAAGATATTAAGATTTTAAGATTTTGCCCCCCTAATATATTTGTGTTTCACAATTCTTTATATTCCAGATTCTCGAATGATATAGGATAGGCAAAAATCCGTTTTACCTTTTAAAAGTCGTGTCATGTAGTAGTTTCATTTCTCTACAGAAACCCGAGAAAACCTAGGATTCTGACTGAACTCCAACCAGACTATATTTAANTATATATAGTAATAAATATAACTCACCAGTTTTGCATGTATTAATTCGATTGAATGCAAAATGACTAACAAGGTTCAATTCTCTAATATGTTCATTTCTAATTTTCTGTTCAAAATTTCTCAGCCTGTAATAATGTTATGATAAAATGTTAGAGATTTCTTAGCTTCATAAAACACGTTCAAATAGACTTATTTAACCTTTCAAAAATCTACAATTAGCTTTATTTCTTTATCTTTTTCTTTATTTTTATAGAAACCCTGCAAATTCGGAATTATTTTTATATCCAAGGGTAAAGTTATTATTTGATGTCCTTGCTATGCTATTTAATTGTTTTCATGAAGAAGAGACATTATTTTTTTTTTTCATTCTTTCTTTTTATGGAATACTCATCGATAAAAGTTAATAAATTTTTCTTAGGAAACTGCTAATACCTTTGCGGTCATAAAAAGCTAATAAAGAACCACTATTTTATAATACAATCAATTGCTCGGTCCTAAGAAACTTGTCCATCCTATAAATCCATAAGAAAATTCTGGGATACGGGTTAGCCTAGTAAATGCTCTGTCTGTTAGTTGGAGTTCTACTTAATATTTATTTACATCTAATTGAGTTTATTATAGGATTTTGAAACATTTTCCGAGACAATATTTTAAATTTTTTTTCTTTACAGGACACGAGGTCCCGGTTGGCGCAACTCAATACGTCACAACCTCTCGCTGAACGACTGCTTCGTGAAGGCGGGACGCAGTGCAAACGGCAAGGGTCATTACTGGGCCATCCATCCGGCCAATGTGGAGGACTTCAAGAAGGGCGACTTCAGGCGGAGGAAGGCTCAAAGGAAGGTATGTACTTCTAAACGCAGTCCTTTAATCCTCACCTCAGGGGTTCGACGCCTGAATGATCCTCTCATTTACTAATGTTCCTAGAATAGGATAGATATAGTTAATAGTGAATAATAGCAGTACAATGCTCAAAAATGGAATGATGATTATACCGCTAAAAATTGGTATATGAGGAAAGTATTGTGCACTCTTGAGGAATGCTTAGAAAAAGTTTTCAAACCGGGTTCATATCGGTTGCACTCCGAAATTGCGAAGTGGAGTCCATAGGTTTTTACATAAAGTCAAAACTTATCAAAAAGTAAGTCAAAATCATTTAATATTATTACAATACATTTGACGTATTGTATCAATTATAAAGCTTTTTAATGTAACGCAAGATTAGGATCTTCATTAAAATATGAATTGAACTAATTACTTTCAGCGTAACTACAGTACAATCGCATTGACGAGGTGCAACTTGACGGGATGACTAGATAGTGATATATGACAATATATCGTATACCTGTTAAATGTTTTTTGTATGGGTTCGGTCAAGTGGGCTTCGGACTTGACCGAACCCCATTGAAAAACATCTAATAATAATATCTACGGGGAAAAAAAAAAACTCTCAACTTGAACATAAATCGTATACTGTTGAAATCTTTTGAGTAAAAGTTGTTTATATTGCTGTTTCATACAATTTTGTCTTCACATTTTGGTTTAAGCCAATTCCATTTTTATTCACTGCTATGTCCTTCAATGAAAAATGGCTATGCACCTACTTACACACATGTGCAACTCCCCTTCACATTGGACATTGGAGAGGGACATATGGTTGATTGTACCTTAAATCGAATAGTGTTATTACCAAAATTTTATTCATGGCATTGTCCTAATGAAAGCATTAATTCGAAGAAAAATGACCAAAATCTTTGCATTTGTAGATTTCATAGTCAGCTTAAACAGATAATCAGCTAAACTTTGAAGTTTGACTTGCGCTTCAGAAAATTTACATTCTTCTGCATCGACGTAACAGTGTCTAAAATTAGTGCATGTGAATTATAGGGTATCCACAATTGTCATAGATAATAAAATTTCTTTAATGGTTAAGAATTAATTTCAGAAATAGTACACAGTCAGGAGTAACTTGTTCAAATATTACATCCCTGGTGATGAAACTATTCTGCAAAACACCTCTGACCAATTTAATTAAATATTCTAGTCGATGAATAATTATAATTTTTTATTATTTATTACAATGTGATTTATATAGAATATATTGGAAATTATTTCTTACTGTATTGGTACTTCCGTTTCTGTTTTAAACAATTGGAAATCCTAAATTATTAATACAATAAATGCAAGGGAATAGAATTTTTTTTTTAAATCAGCCGGTACTCGAACCCGTATCTTCTGCTTACCAGGCTGGCATGTAATTGGTAACATTACTGTAATTGGTAAACATGCCAGCATAGTAAGCAGAAGATACGGGTTTGAGTCCCGGCTTAGGTAGTAAAATGTGTTTATTCTATTCCCTTGAATTTATTTTATAAAATTAATATGGTATTAAATACCATAACAAATACAATATTTTAAATTATATAATATATNTAATTAATAAATTATGAACAAATTTGACAGATGAAACTTAAAAATGTACGTTAAATTACTAAAATCGGAATTTCATTAATATTCAGTTTAAAATAGTTATTCAAATTATTATATTATATGTGTTATTTATTTTTATTAAACTAGTTTAGTGTATCCAATAGGAATTTCGGAGTAGGTTTAAACAAATATGCATTTTTTTAAATTATATATAAGCATTTCTAAGGAATAATTTGCTTATGAAATACTTGTGGTGGATGGGACCTACTTGATACAACATTCCATTTGCATTAAGAATTATTTCACTCAAGCTTTGGGACCTTGGGGCGTCAGGGTAGCTCATTGGATCCGTTCAGGTCTCACAATTCTAGCGCCGCGGGTTCGAATCCCGCCCAGGACAATCTTTTATTTATTAGTGAAAGCTTGTCCTGAGCCATGGCTGTTTAGAATGGGATGGCAACCTGTAGATAGCCCCTCCCTCCATGACCCTAAGTGGTTGAATGGGAGGCTAACACTTAATTAAAAAAAAAAAAAGCTTTGGGACCAATGAAAGCATTTTCGATTGATGTACTCTTTATAATATTCATTTTGTTCACGTAGGCTTCGACGGTCGTCAGAAGTATTTACCGTTTCTTCTTCCGGGTTGGACCGTGTCAAATTGTAGTTATTTGCTGAGCTTTCGCACATCATCATGTGATGGCTGAAGAAGCCCTGAAGAAGCCTTCACATGATGTGCGAAAGCTCGGCAAATAACAACAATTTGACAAGGTCCAACCCGGAAGAAGAAACGGTAAATATTCATTTTTGTGTAAGTTTATTTGTTAATAGAAAATATGTTCTTACACTTGGGACAAATTGGTAGGAAAGAAAGTCAGATCACTGGTTGGTACAATAATAGTTCTGTTGTTAAATTTTTAGCTAACTATGAGATGACAAAACTCTGCTCGTTCTTTTTAACACTTAAAATTTGTTATTGAATTTTACAAATGGTTCCTCTTCATGGTTGCAGGTTCGGCGACACATGGGCCTTGCTGTGGACGACGACGGTGCAGACTCTCCAAGCCCTCCTCCTGCTCCTGCCGTCCCGGTACCCGCGTCCACGGCCGTAGCGCCCGGGAGCTGGCCTCCGCGCAAGAAGCGCCTCTTCGACGTGGCGTCCCTCCTGGCGCCGGATCCTGAGGAGGAAGCCGCCCCCGCCGGACCCTGGCCCTGCACCACCCTCAACCGGCAGCTGATGGCAAAGTACTGTCAGCAGCAAGCCTGCCTCCCGCTCCCAGCTCAGGAGACCTGCTTGCCGAGGGTCTGAGCCTCCTTGGCGGGAGCTGGCCGCTCCTCCCACGCCAGCTGCTCCGATCTCCTGTGTACGTTCTGATACGCGGACTGTATTTATTATCGCGACGGCTTCCTGCCCTCTCGCGGGCAGAGAGAGATTGGTCTCATCACTTTGCCCGGTAGAAGTCTTTTAGTAAACAATGCCTCCGGTTGGGTCTTTTGCCTCCATCCCATATCCCACATGACAGTAACCAACCAACCGTTTCAATGTGAAGGATTTTTCATTTTTACTTGGTTTGTGAGTCATTTAAACCCCCAAGAATTTAAAAGGTTATTTCTACCACCAATGAATATAGAACTGTCATACCTTCCATTGTACGTCTTCATTGGTTTCTGCAAACCATCTTCGGTTGCCGAGCGAATATATGTATACATCGGCCAAGAAGATGGACAATGTCCGAAAGCGCTTGCCAACAGAAGATGGCTTGCAGAAACCAATGAAGACGGACAATGGAAGGTATGACACCCCAAGAATTTATTAAATAGGGGTTGAACGTTATTCCTCATCACAGTACAAGTATCCAATTTTTCAGATGGAATTTTACAGCAATTTAACATATACGCTCATAACCCTCAGTCATGAGGTGCTCTGAAGTTCTTTTTTTGTAGCTCTAAATTTCTAGAAAACTCTACCACTGCATTAACATTTTTATGCTGGAAATTTTTCGGTAAACAACAAAGGCATGAGGATTAATATACATTTAAATTATCATACCTTCTATTATCCGTCTTCATTGGTTTCTGCAAACCATCTTCTGTTGGCGATGTAAACATGTATTCGGCCAAGAAAATGGACAATGTCCGAAAGCGCTAACAGCGCGAACAGAAGATGGTTTGCATAAACCAATGAATACGGATAATAGAAGGTATGCTAGTTCTATATTTATTGGTAGTGAAAATAACCTTTTAGATTATTTACATATAAATAATTTATATTTTTAAATTAATGGGAAACTCATAAAATCATTATTAGGCAAAGATTTAAAGACCAAATTTATTTTTTAGACATGTACACAATTTTACTACTGTGGAAAGTCGAATACTTGTTAAATGATACCAAGTGCTGAGACCAATTATTGAATATTGCTAGTTAATAATGATGTCGATAACCTTTCTGAAAATATATTCAGAAGTGGTGTTTTGTATATAAGTAAATATAACTCCCTGTGATCGTAACTTATCTTATATCGACCTAAGCGTATTATAACTCTTATAAAATCTTCCACTACTGTTAATCCTGAATATTTGTGTAATATAGTTACCAAAAATCTTAAAAGTTAGCATAAATGTAAAATAAGCTACTTACCCCTCTCGACCTGTTGTTTTCTTTTAGAAAACTGACTTCAAATGTTGTTTTCTACAAATATATTTATAAATTTATAA
>KZ808466.1:184313-196799 GCA_000696205.2 Oncopeltus fasciatus | reverse complement strand
GAGCGAACATAAATTAAATTAAGTATTGAATTTATAATTTTAATTTTATCTAAGGTTCACTTTTTAAAAATATATTTGCTATCGTCAAAAATTTAATTAAGGAAGTTGTCCATTAATTATTAATCAATTCATTTTTCTAAAAATAAAATTAAAATGTAGTATCTCAAGTTATGTCAAATTCAGACCAGGTATTTTAAAAGCAATTTCTCTCATTTATAATTCAAGGATCAGGGTGGATTGAAGATAATTATACTAATCACTTGACCAGCTTCATTTGAAAACAATAGATTAATAAATTACATGAGCCTAACATGATGGATGTGCTGACCTTGGAAATTTTTTTTTTTTGTATAGATTCAAGGTTAAAATATTTTGACATTGTTCTTGCAGTTTGTATGGTAAATGGACTGCTCTAAGAATTAAAAAAAAAAATTTAAACAGTTTTAATCATTTTTTTCTTTTTTTTTTCTTGCAAAACCAATATAGAACTTTTTGCAATTTACATAAAACTGAATATATATATTTTTAAAAAACTCGATACTTGGGTTCCACATGAATTAACAGAAAATAATTGAATGGACCGAGTTTCCATTTCACTTGCAGGTGAAACAAAATGAAATCAAGCGTTTTTTTTAAATGATGGATGACATGTGAAGAAAAGCAGATCACTTATGACAATATTGTATGAAAACTTTCATGGTAAAAGCTTGGAGAAGTTTCACAAATGGTGAGATTGACATCAAGGAAGGTCTAACCAATTGTGAGTATTTGGTGAAATTTGAAAAGAGTTATTCATCGTGGGTTGCTCAAACCTGAAAGTTTTGATGTTATCAACCCTATAAAAAAAAGTAAATAAAGAGGTATATAAAAAAACTAAGTTTATGTATAAACTTCAAAAATAAAAATAAAAAACACTTTTTAACATGAAATTAAGGAAGAATTTATTTATCGTCTTAATTGCTGAAATTCTATCTTCTTTGAATGTAACAAAGAAAATTATTGAACTCAGTTTAAAAAGCTAAGAGTCAATTTGCGAGGCTTATGTGTACAACCTTGTAATAAAGTGGTTTTTAAAGTTTTTTTTTTTTTTTTTTTTTTTTTTTTTTAAAGAATTGATATTCAATGTAAAGACCTAGTGGTCCCTTAATAAATAATCAATAATTCACTTAAGAAGAAAAAAATGCTTTTAATGAAAGTTATGTTTTTTTTTTAAATGATATATGAAGTTTAAGAGATATTTTTTTCTTAATTCTTTGTTTTTTTAAAAAACTTCAAACATATTTAAAATAAAATTTTTAAATATTTAAAAACCCAAAATATGAGAGGAGGGACAGAAATTTCATTGAAAATATTCAATCTTCAATTTTTTTAAGAAAGATGAATAAAGCTAGTAACAGTAGAACAAAAATAAAATGAAAGATACTCACCTAGAAGAAAGCTTAAAGGAATAAAAAAAAAAAAGAATAAAATTATCAATTATATTCAATTTGAACAGTTCTTAAATGAAGATTAGAAAATTTTTATCTCTTGAGGAAGAAAATCAGTGAATAAAAATATAAAATTTTGATTTTTCTAAGCCTATCTATGTAGGGGCTAATGTTTATAATCTTAACTGATGCACACACAAAGATAGGTTTATTATAATGCTAAAGAAACAAGCATTCTTCTATGTATGTGGAAAAAAGAAAAAAAAAAACTTCCCCATTAAATGGTATTAATTTACCACTATGTCTACTAACAATCATTATGGAACGATAAAACACTCCCTCAAACATTTATATAGGTTTTTTCATAAAATAAAATACTATATAAATGTTTGTTCTCAAACTAAGTCTAAGAAGTGCCAGGCCTGAGTAAGAACTAATGAAGTAAGCATTCCACTTCCAAAATAATAAAAAAATCAGCATATTATTGTAAACATCTTGATAATCTTCACATTAAAATTAGACACAACAATGTAAACAGTCACATAGGTTTGAAAAGTTGAGTAATATTTTTTTTTAATGCATAAAACCTAGTAACTCATTACATAAAATAATATTAGGTGCAATAACCCAATTTTAAATAAATAAATTAATAATGTTAAAAACTACTTTAAAATATTGACACATATTAATGACAAACAAAGAAAGTTGAATTAAGTTTTTAATGGTGAAATTGTATAATTTATACCAATATCAATGATCTGAATCAGATTTAAGTCTAACAAAAAATTGTGACAGCCATTGATACACTTCAAGACCTTGATATTTAAAGACTGAACCTGAGGGAGGTCTTTGACTTTATT
Organism: Oncopeltus fasciatus; assembly: GCA_000696205.2. NCBI lineage: Eukaryota > Metazoa > Arthropoda > Insecta > Hemiptera > Lygaeidae > Oncopeltus > Oncopeltus fasciatus. The sequence continues at coordinate 194,512 of KZ808466.1, read as the reverse complement.
ATTAGACTATTCTTGAACTTGATATCTAGTAAACAACCTATTCGCCTTTATGAAAGATGACAGACAGATAATTTTATTAAAGGTATGAGACAGATTTTGCTTTAAGCTTTAAAAAAATTAATCTATTAATACGTTTTTTTAAAGAATGTAACTATTGCACAAGATCCAAATATTTCAATAGTTAAACATTTTGCATTAGAAAAATGCAGAGAGTAACTTCTACTTAACATTACCATAAGTAAATTAATAAAATGATTTCATATTCTATTTGTTTTAAATGTTAATTAATCATATAGTTTTGAGGAAATATTTACAGTTTAATACGCACTGCAAGTAATATCTTAAAATGTATAGTACACATTTATAGTAACAAAGAAAATTATTTTTGTAGGACCTCCTAAACATACTGAATTTTCAATCATTAGACTTCATGGAAAGCTATAATTTTTGGATTTTGTGTATACATCTTCATTTAGTTTTAAAGAGATCGTCATCAAAAATAAATTTTTGACATTTTAAAATGTTAATTTATTTTATTTAAGAATAAATTATTCTAATTGACCAGAAAAATAAAAATCATTTTTCAAAATTTAATGTTTTACTTTTTCAAGCCAAAATAATCAGAAAATTGTACTTAAAAAAAGTACCTGTCAGCCATACACACTCGGAAACCACTGAACTGATTTTATGTAACTTTAGATTAAGTTACACTAGTGTAGGTCTGGTTTCTAATTGTTCATGAGCTGGTTCCAACAATTTCAAAGAGATAAAATTATGGATTAAAAACTTTAATTATTGAAATGACGTAGTGGTTAAAACTATTCTGCAATTGTATTGACTAGTCCAATGATTTCCTCTACTGTGTCAATAATTATACTTGTACTTTAGTCTAACTTACTCTATGCTCTTTTCACTCTTTTCTGTGGATTCCAATAGCATTTTTTGTTTGTTTTTATTCTTATATTAGCTTCTTGAAATATCATTTTTGTCATTGAATGTTTTATAATGAAGGGGTTCTGCATAGCAAATAGCCCCAACAGATTACCATTGCCATTTTGAAGTGTTAGTGGCTAGCATACTTTCCTCATGGTATATGATTCTTCTTCAGCTTTGGCATTAAAGCCCCTTATAATTGTTTCTTTACTTCTCTACCTTTATCTTCATTTGGTGCTACGATAGATACGAATATCTATCCTTTTATTCTAATAATGCATATTCTCAAGTCTACATTGTCAAAGGAAATCAGAAATTTCCTTGATTTCTTTCTGTCATAATAAATAAACCCTATCCCAAAATGTCTAGACCTTTGGACCATTCTTTATTAAGCAGAATATTTTCTTGCCCATTCATCCCTCACCTTTCTATCATATTTCTTGCAGGACTAATTTCTATTTTATTATTAGATGATTTTAGTTGATGATTTCTTGACCGAATCCCAACTAGAATCATCTAATAATAATATCTACGGTCAAAAAACTCTCCATTAGTTTCTATTTTATATTTGTCTAAAATGTTGAAGATTTCAGTCATCTTTCTAGTTGTGATATGGTCCTAACATACCATGTTTACCAAAGTTTCCACTTCTCATTGGGTTATATTCTAAGGACCTGATCACAATTTCAATACTGATGAAGCCTCCTAATCTGCTTATATGGGGCTAATAACTAGGGGAGATGATGCTAGATTGTGTACTGTACATGGCCATAATCTTAGAGAGGACTGAGTTGCAACTGACATACTTTTGAAAAGTAGTACAGCTTTAACTTACGTAGCTTAAATTTACAAAAACTTGTATACCTTTATAATAGATTTAATACAGATATTTTACTCACATGCCACTATTTTTAAGGAAGGTAACTTCCAATTTCTTTTGAAATAAGACAATTTCTAACAAAACAATTTCAGTAGAATTTATTTAAAAACAGAGTGCTACAAGTTTATAATGTTTTTGAAGTGCAAGCTTAACTGGTGCACATATAATTTTTTATTAAAATGCACCAATTACACAAATATAATAATCAATTTTTTTTTTTTTATATAACGTTACAGAGACATGAGCGAACAAAATAATAAAGAATCTGAAGCTCAGCAAGATGGTCATGCCATGGAGTCACTTCATAGGGTTTATAAAATTCCTGTGATTGAGTCAACAATAAACAAAGCAAGTGAAGTTTATGGAAGGATAAAGGTATACCTTTCATTTGCATTATTCTCTCTCAATTCCAGCCTTGAAAAATTTACTACCCACCCTTATTTATCTAAATATTAAACTTTAAAAAAAAAAAAACCCCTTAAAGCATTGGTTTTTATTTGAGGTGGAAGATGAGTCACAACCTCAATGCTGTGCCTTTATTATCTCAGGGATCTTGACAGTTTAAGGCATGAGCTTGGAAGATATGATGAGATCTGTATTGTATAAACTGTGTTTTGTTAATAGGAATCAACAGGAACAAAAGATATTTAATTTCTAAAATAAAATAATTATTAAAATTTCAAATAATTAGTTACTTGTTTTCAAGCCACAGGACTTTCTTCAATTATTTTCTACTCTAGATTATTCCATAAAATAGGGAACTTTTCAAAGAGGAAAGAACATTAGGGAGGTAGCTCAAAACTGACTTAATAAAATATATGAAGCATAATCTATAAGAATACAAAGAGATTGAATAGAATAGTAGCAGTATCTTAAATAATAATTATATACTTAATTTTACATGGTTGTGTACAAACAATTAACTAAATACTAAATTTTCTTTAATATTTAGTCTCTAATTAATGAGGAAGTTTAGATCTCTGTGAGGCATTCAAAAACCCTCAGAATATTACTTAAGCAATTTAAATGAGTAAGTCCACAATAACATAAAACTTATTTAAGTTACATCTGTAGGTCATTTTATAAATTCCACATCATAAATTTTGATTTAAAGAAATGAAAAAATTTCAAAATAAAAAAACTGCTAAGTCAATCAATTTAACACTGGCATAGGTGAGCACATATACCAGCACTAGATTCTCACATAGAACACTACAGACTAAGGTCAACCTGTATTACACACTTGGGTCACCTCTTTGAAGTTGTCCTCCCGAACAGGGAAATATGACTAGATACTCTCAAAGGCACCTACCACTTCCTGGGCTGATAACCCAGGATTTGCCAACCTTAAACTAACTTTATCACAGAAATCTAATAAAATATACAAAAAAAAAATAAGCCCAATGAGTCACAGGGATTAAATGAATGAATCAATTCATTTATTCATCTATCATCAGACTATTCAAAACCAGAGTTTAATAAAAACCTGATAAATAAGTGTAATGATATTTTATTTATTTTTAAAATTTATACTTCATATAAACATGGTTGGAGGTTGGTTGGTCGTCTAGTATTATGCTGGAGAAATTAGTCAGGGTTTTGACCAGGATCAGAAAAATAAAATACTCCAAAATTGTTGGGTAATTATTTTATGATTTCAGACATCTCAACTTAACTTGTAAGTCATCATCAGGGCTGAAATACAATACATACTATTACACTTAAATAATTATAGATTGGAATGAACAGACAGAGATGAGGTATGTTATATGACAGAAAAAGATTTACAGATTAAACTAAACAATACAAATATAAAACTATGAGTTATAAATGTCAATGTTATACATAAAAACGTAATATGTACCGATAGTGATGTCTGGAGAAATCTCTGAGGGAGGTTTATGGTCACATCTCGGAGTGCAGAACTTAACTTAGAGTGACAAAATTTCATCTTAATGTAATATTTTCTATATAATTCAATAGAAAAATTCAGGAAGAAATCCCCGGTGTCTGTCTTTCAAACTTTCCTTTGAAAGCGTTAACCCGACCATTGTTACCTACCTTTAAAGTGTGCCGAAAAACCTCCTTCTACCTCTTTTCACAGGTTGTCTTTAAGTTGAAACGTCAGCAATAATAAAATAATTACTCAACAATTTTGGAGTATTTTATTTTTCTGATCTTGGCCGAAACCCTGACTAATTTCTCCTTCATAGTTTAAAACTTGTATGTAAGTGCACTAAATAACATAATTTATTCAAGGCAGAACCTTAATGAATGAACCATTCAATAATAAATAAAAAATTTGAATTATGATTGTTATTTGTTCTTGTAGATAATATTTCTTTTACTTCTCAGATAGGTCACAGTGGCATGCTTTTGCTGTTTAGCCAAGTTACTTTAATCTCCTTCTAAGACTTGTTTTTTAGATAATCTTTCATTTCACCACCTTTTAATTATACAAGTGAGCTTTTACTCAAACTAGTCCAGTTAAACTCTTAGAAGATAGTATGTATAGATTCAGAGAACCTCCATACTTGACTGGAACAAAATCCAAATTTGAAGTGAAAAACCTCAACAGTATTTATAAGAAATTTCTTATGCACATGATGAACATGCATGACTGAGGTATAGGAGTAAATAAAGGCAACTGAAAATAAGGGAAAGCATTAAGGGAACTTGAACCCAAATAGCCAAGGCATTTTTGAGAATTATTCTGGAACAAAACTCATACATTTCATTTTCATGCCTCTCAGGGCACATTTGAGTAATATTATTTTTGTTTTTGCCATTAGCGGATATTTGGTAAGAAAATTTCGTTAAATCTTCTCTGAATCTATTTAGGAGAAACTAAAAATGTGGTCTTCTCAAAATCATATCCATTCATCTATAATATATATGTCAATTTAGAATTATACACACACACACAATATATACCTATAATATTGTTATACCATATATCAATAATGTAGCACTAATTATTTTCTTTAAATTTTTTAACAATGGCAAAAATATGATATCGATGACTTTTCAATTTGATTTCTCCCTAATTCTGCTGTCCCACTCAATTCAGCCATAAGGTACTTATTCACCTGTTTGCAAAAAAAAAAAAAAAAAAAAAAAAAACTAAAAAAAAAACGTTATTGCTGTTGTATTATCTTATATAGCTTAATGTTGCGGAATTATACCAATAATAAGCTACAATGTATAAAAAAAAAAAAATCACTCAAATTCTGAAATGTTAAAATGAATATATTTTCGTTCATTTTTAGGATTTTTGAAAATTTGATATTGCTTCTGGGGANGAGGGAAGTTCTTCCATTACAATTTGTTTAAATTAATTATAATTATATTATTATAGTTCTTATTATGAAGTTTATAGGAAGAAATAGATGTCAAATGTAATTTTGTATCATGTTGTCCTATGATATTATTGAGAAAAACACATATTAAATAATATATTTAAGAATGTAGCCACAAATGTAAAAGCTATTCTCCTTCTCTTTCCTTCTGAACAATCTAGTCAGTCTTACCACAGATTGCCTACTCCAGCTTTGTAAGATTATATGTCATTTACTCTTATACATGCACAACTTTAATAAAACATGGGAGATTGTTTAGATTACGCTGCAACTATATGACAGACTTTAAAAGTAAATGTTTTTCAACTCATTGATTATGCTAACACTACTATTTATTAATTTAATTTGATGAGATCTGTAAATAATTTGAGAGAGGTGTCATTGGTCACCCTCTCTCCTCATGTGATTGATATTGAATGTCATTTTTTTTAATTCATTGTGGTGTTAAAATTACAAAATGTTTTAATTTAACAGAATATAATNTAATATAAATAATAGAGATAAATTATTTTTCATTTTTTAAAAATACTTTCCTTTGCAGAATTCTATTTTTTTTCAAGATCTGTCCATGCAGGAATCAAATAAAATGTACTTAATTCAACCAGTATTCACTCTTGCAGGATTCCAGTGAAGTTATCGGTAATGTATTAACCTCAGCAGAAAATGCATCAACAATGGCCCTAAAAAAAGCAACTGAAGTAGCACAACCAGTTACAGAAAAACTTCAAGGACCAATTAAAAGAGTAGATTCAGCATTATGTACAGGTCTGGATTATATTGAAGAAAAAGTCCCTGCCATCAAGCTTCCTCCAAATGAGGTACTAATTTAAATAATCCATAAACCTGAACAAGGTATTATAACAAAACTTATTTATAACGGCATAAGGATTTAATCAAAACTAGTGACAGAAAATTATTTTAAATATATTTGAGAGTGTATTTCATTTAACTACAGACAACATATTACTTATTATATAAACTCTAAAAGCTGATGGCTAAAAGTTGCAGTAGGGAATCATTATTGTTTGCTTCGCCTTAAAACCTGCTGATAAGGAGTTTAAATGGAGGGTCGAGGTCCTCTGAGATGGAGAAATGACAAAATTCCTATCAGATTAGTACTCCGTCTTATAAATGGTAGTCTCCTGAGTAAGTACTGAGGTCTCCTTTGAAAAATATTTTTTTAGGTTTTTTTCCAGGTACACATTGTCCCATCTGCCATTCCCACTTTTAAGCCATGAAACTAATTCAATAGTCTTTCAAATTATGACTTACTATGAATCACTTACATTAACCCCATTACCCTGTGGCATATAGGTTAGTTTGATGTGAGTACATCTGAAATAATGTGTTTGACTATTGAGGCATTTATACAAACTACTTCACCATAGTATAGTAATACTCTCCTTAAGTATTACTGTAATACTACAGCAATTATTCACACCAGTAAGTGGAATAAAATTAATTAAACTAATTATGGATTATTGCTTTTTTTATAATGCAATGTACTGTTAAAGGAATCATCAATAAAATCAAGGCAAATATTGACTTATTTTTTATTTCATTTTATAATTCCAAATTAAAGGCAGTAAGTAATAAATAGACTATCTTGTAATTTTTGTTCCTAATCATTCCATTGTCAAATTAAGGCCAATAATTTTTTATAATACTCACTTCAAATCCAGCAATAAAATAAAAATGTAAAGTTACTTTAATTAAATCATTATTCATTGATTTAATTAATAATAAAAAATAATTTNTAATAAAAAATAATTTTTAAAAAATTGTATTTATTATAATATTATGGTGGCTTTAAAGTCGAAAGAACCTAAGTTTAAGATTATAGCTTGAGTATTAATGACAAATTAGTTATAAATGTTAAGATGAGAAAACATACTGAGAGCTTCACAGAGTTACAGCATTAGTTGGGAAATGTTATAGCAGAAGTGTGTGGAACCAGTATCAGGCCCTTAAGAATTTGTGGGCAATAATAATTCAAATAAATTGATTATTTCAACTTAAAATAAGCTATTTTACGTATGTTGGATTGAATAGTAAACTACTGAGTTAATTGCTTGAATAAGCTTGTTAAAGAGATTACTTTTTTATTTGTTGTGAGAAGAGGTTCTTTGGAAGGTTACTGTACTTACACATGCTTTCCAGGGCTTGACTGAAGTAAAATTGCACTGGCTTAGATAAAATATTTGCAAAATCTATATAAATTAAAACTGAATTTACAAAAATAATAATAAAAATAATTTAGTTTAAGGAAAACACTCTACCTGTAAATTTATTAAACTAAATCATATAAAAGCAATATTTTGTGAGAATTAGAAAAAAAAAAAAAAATATAGAACATTCCAATTCAACCAACACTCCAGAAATGTATAATGAATATAACAAGCATAAAAAAAAAGTTGAAATAGACCATGCACTTCTTGGTAGTGAGACAATACAGATTTGTTAGACTGTATATGACCATTAACTATATAAAAAATATTTACTTTTCAGACAAAAAAAGTACAAGATTTTTGGATAAACCTTAATGTTTTCGGTGCCAAAACTGTTGTTATTGATGTCAATATACCGTAGTCCAGAATTGTGTCGTTTTTTTTAGGGAAGCCATTCCCGCCTGCAAAATTTTGTCAGGAAGGTATGGAGAGGGGTCTCCTAGGAATTATAGAATGACAGGATTTAACTGTCATTATGACAAACAATCAAGAGTACAATAATGTTAACAAGGCGCCCGATACACTAAGGTTTTCCCTTTTATTGCTCTATATTAAATTTGATGTTTTGTTCAGCTGGCTCAAAAGACCAAAGAAGCTATCAAGACTGCTGGAGAATATGGAAAAGAAAAATTGAACTCAGCCTTATCAAAACAGGACAACTCGAAAGAAGAAGATAAGAAAACATGACTTTTAAGTTGGTCTTATCAAATAAATAAATTTATTTAGTTAATTGTGGATTATATATTGTTTGGAAGCATTTTTGTTTATTCATATGTTAAATTTATGTGTTTTACAACTTTTTTAAAAGTTACACAAATAAATTATTTATTTTCTAGAAATTTATATTATTTTTGGCTAAAATTAAAATTCCAATTCTATAATTCTCCTAAAAGAGTTTAAGAGCATGATTTTAAAAACTAAAATAATTTAATTCAAATGTAAATGATCAAATATTAATTGAGTAAAGAGCACTAAAGTAAAATTAAGTCACTTATGATGAAGTAATTCATTGATTGCCATTTTCTGTCTCTATATTACCAATTGAAGTGGCAGTAGATTTTTATACTTATTACTTTGTGTATTTAAGGCCAATTATTAAGCTCAGACAAATTTATGTAAAATTATTCCAGTTGTTTGCAGTAGTTCTAAAATTCCGAAAAGCTTGGATTCTTTTTCAAATTGCCCCCTTACAGCAACCGGAAAAGCAGTTTGGCCACAATCTATCACTGCTTAAGAGTATTTGTCTTTCGCCACTAAACTCGCTTTCATCACAGGTGACAAGCTTCTGGTAAAATCTTATATTAAGAGGTTTACCAATAAAATCTCACAAATTTCTAACCTCTTAGCTGAAGAGCAAGTTCGTGAGGGACCAGTTTACTGCTCTTTTTCACCTTATTTACCCATGGAGAGTAGATGGAGGCTAATAGTATTTTTCGACACACCAAACTCCCTGGCAAGTTCCCAAGTTCTTGCGGACAGATTTAACTCAACAGCTTTCCGCAGAACTTTGTCAATATACATCAATGGTCGCACAGAGCACTTCTTCTCCAATACTATAGTTTCTGCTAAATTATTCAAACCAATGCCACACAATGTTTTAGTCAAGGACACCTTTCCCTTAAATATTTAACAATTTTACGAGTTTCCCCAGCGACTGTGAAGGAGTAATACCTTAAACTTATGACATAAAACTTACTAGTACTTTATAGGCCACTGAGAATGCTAAAAATGGATTATTAAGTTTTGGTAAATATAAAATAGGATTAAAACATTTATAGTTATTTGAAATCTTGAAATTGATAAAATGGAAATGTTTTTATGTATTGTATATTTTTCTATATACAACCCATGTCAGAGAAGGTTCGATGTGCACCAGTGTCATACCACTACTTTGATTTGATTTGATGAATTTATACAATGAAGCAATGGACAAACTCTCAATTCATTATATTACAGATTTTACAAGCAACATCCAAGTGATATTCCCCAATATTTGTTGCATTGCAATTTACCTTTCTTTTTTTTTAATATGGGAATTTATTAATTCCCATATTAATTGAATATAACATTATTAATTTAAGGTCTTGCTTTTTCTTTGAAGCAAATAACAAAATTTAGGCTGTTTTTTTTTGTTTTTTTTCCCCCATTGAGGAAGTCAAATGAAATATAACAAACTTAGAGAATGCTCTAAAGGGATAATTAAGGATTGGTAAGCGTTAAGTAGGATTAAAATGTTGAATTAAAATATTGAATTTGATAAAACTTTTTTTTTTTCTTTTTAAATATACCCCTTTATCATAGTTTCAGTTTCATTAGGATGTTTATTTTGAACATCCATATTCTTTCCAGAATACATGGCCAATAACATCAAGAGTCTATATGCTTAAGATACAATAAGGCAAGATGTTCGAACTGTGAAATTACATGGTTCAATTCTTTTTAATAAATGAGAAGTCCATCATGCAGGAACAGTATGAAGTAAGGAGATTTTCCATGTTACAATAATAAAAAAAATCATAAAAATTGAAGAGGGTAATGAGTGTAAAAAGTTAGATCACTTTCAGGCAGACTAGACTGTTCTAGAGGGAGGGGAGAGAGGTCTTCAACCTTCATTAGTTTCTCGCAGATTGTTACTCAGCTTATATGTCAGAAAATTAAAGCTTACATATACTGTGTTCTATAAGCTTTTTCATAGTATTAATTAAAACAAATATATTATTGTGATCGCACTAATCGCATTTTGGACTTCATCTAAACCCCCCCCCCCCCCCCCCCCCTCTACAACTCACGTCAGAGAGT
>KZ808466.1:154706-167303 GCA_000696205.2 Oncopeltus fasciatus | reverse complement strand
ATTATAAATTAAAATATTAATACATAATTATCAAAAACAAAAATTAAGGTGTTTAAAACAATAGAAATAGAAAAATGGTGTTAGTTCATTCAATCTGAAGCTTTCAGATAAAATATTTTTTTAGCCATTTTGTAATTAATAAACCAAGGTCCACCACAAGCAAGGTTCATGATGTAGCACTTTCAGGGCAACATAATTGTAAAAAAGGAAAGCAGATATTTCAATTTTATACTAGGCACAAATAAAAACCACACCCTACAAAAATAAATAAACTACAAGCAATTAAATCAGTAATGTATGAGTAGAGAGAAAAAGCATAAAATCTTTAAGTAGAGATCATATTCTATCTATTAGAAATAAATGCATATTTATGAACTCCACTGAAAACCCTTGAAAATTGGGAATTATTTTATTAATTACGTATAACAAGTATAAATTTGCAAAAGTCTTACCTGGACCGTAAAATTTTTTCCCTTTGGTAACATCAAACACTTTTCCATTGACAGCAACTAATATCCTTCCATCTGGTCCATGTCCATCGAATGCTTTTAATTCTTCCAAAGTAAAATCTCTTTTTTTCAATTTCGGTAACTCGGGTTCCGGCTCATAGATAGAGTGCTGCCGGTATGTATTCTTGTATATCTTATATACAATATAGGCAATTAACGCAACTAGACACAAATTTATTGGACTCGTAAAAAGTTCATGTAGAAGAGCATAAAAACCCGAAGATTCTGAAGACGAACCACCAGCCATCTTGACAGCTAAAAAATGAACTGAAGTGAAGGAACGCTGCTTACATTAAACTCATATCCCCTCAATGTTGCCCTTGGAGAACCTGAACACAAAAATTATAATAGTGACGTCATCAGTATAAGTTTGTAAGTAAAAAGACTATGTATCAGTTTTAAACATTTATCATATTACATTTTATATTCTAAAAAATAACAATATTTATATCAACCGTCAGAAATAAACTTTAATACCAAATTGCAAATTAAAAATTAACTAATTATAACTATTTAAGAGAGTAGTATTATTTGTTTAAAAAATAGTACTTTATACTTAAACAATTTAGAACTGTATTTTATAAATGAATTAATTCAAGTTTATTTGAAAAAATTCTTTTAAAGCAGTTTCTAAAAGCATGAGGGGGGGGGTGCTATCGTTCAAATCATTGTTATGTTCACTGCAAAATTCATGTGTATACGCATAAATTATTTGTGTGCTTATTAATTTGGAAATAATTTGTCTGTCTAACTATATCCAAATTAATGACCAATATATTCGTTGTTATTTAACAATTCCCGATAACTACATCGCAGTGACTCACGAAATGAAGGGTTACTTATCTTCTAAAATAAATAAATTAAAAGTATAGCATAATATGTCTAGCATGATAATCCTAATTTAATTTGTAAATCGCACTTAATTCCAAAACACTATGAATATATGTCAAATCATTCGTCTACAACACTGGTCTACAACTAAAAGTGATACAATAACTACTAAAGTGGTGAGCTGTCATAAATCCGTAATGTGAGGTAATGGGCTTTCTCGGAGTCTGTTCAGCGACGAGGGAGTCAAATCTGTGAAAAGGACAAACCATCATACTAGCATGTAGCTGTGGATATCAGTGTGACAGGCCCTCGGCAGTGTCTTTGTCTAGTCAGTCCAACTTATTGCTAAAAAATAATTTCTGCATAGCCAGAAATGCGTGCAATCTTGCGACAGCTGCAGTGTCATTTACTAACATCACACTTCAACAGCCACATTTGTTTTGTTTATTAGTTCCTGGAAGATAAAGAGGATTTTGAGGAAAAACAGAATTCTTACAAAATTCGTAATTGTAAGAGGTATGAGAAATTGTATAGGATGAAATAGATGTAAAATGCAATTATATAACACTTGAATTCCAAAAAACGTGCATGAAAAATAAATAAGAAAAATGTTTAAGAAAGTAACTCTAAAGATTTATTTTGAAAGTATATAAATCAAATTCGTTTTTTATGTTTTCTATTGCAAACGGTTGAATATATTTATTTTTGGCTCAAATCGGATGAATGGTAGGCGTTTTAGAAAAGGCAAAACTTTATGAACACAACATCCTTATTATAATTTAATAGTTTATAAATAAATATGAAATATTTGTTTTCTTGATAACTGTAGAATTTAATTTTCTAACATTTGTGTAATATATAAATTTTACGTAAAATGGTTAATAAGATACATATTTAGGAATTCAACTATGAAAGTTGAACGCCTCACTACTCTTCGCTTTATTCTTTGGTGTTTCCATCTTTGACATTCATCAATGGAATTTTCCCTCTCTAGCTTGTAAGATCAAATAAATCATCTATAAAAAGTAAATGACTGATCATCATCATCTTTCATTTAGTTTTATTTATTTTCATATTTTTTGGATGGATAGATTGGACCTATTCATTATGAAACCTGTATATTCTGCTTAGTTTATGCAGTTACTTTTTTTCCCTTAATAAAGCAAGTAATAAAGTAATAGTGGAAACAAAATGACCAAATTTTACCTCTCTTCCAAGCAAGAATTTTTTCATATGTAAGTCACAAGTGAACAGTACGAATAGTTCTATTTCCTTAAGGTAAATGGAGCAGTTAATAGTTCCTTGCATTGCGGTGATTCGCAGGATGAAATCACTTTGTTACTAAATTATAAATGACTTTTACGCATAATAGATTAATTTTTTGTTAAGATTTATTTACGTATTTTTGTCTTCTTTTTTATTCTTAGGAAGTCTTATTATTATTAGATTTTATTCAATTTTGTCAACAATTGCACCAATCAAAATAATTAATTCCTTTAATTAAACATTCACCGTAAGACAAATACATGAACCCAAATCAATAAATGCGAAGAGATAATTATGGCAATGCAAGAGCTTTTTTATACAAAATTACACTGCTTTTTATTCAGCTTATTGGGGTATTTTTGTTTACTTGTGGCTTAAAATTAAGTTTTGAAGAAGTAAACTTAATTGATTTGAAATTAACTTGTATTTTCTGGATGTGTTAAATATATATTTTATTTCAACTGCAGCTTCTTTCCTTCTTACTTTTCTTGGAAAAAAAAATGTCCTTGGACTCTTATCATTGCTACTGATCATTAAGATAAATTATAATGATTATTTATGTTCTCTTCACTCCATCATATTTTATTAGAAAATTTAACTTTTTACTCTCCTCACGAAGCAAGATTCATATTAGTGCCATAAAGCATCTTTTGAAAATTTCAACGGATCTTCACTGATCCTACGACGGAAAAGCTAAAAACAACTGTTAAATTATTCGTTTCTCTCTCTCTCTCTCTATATGTATATATATATATATATATATATATATATATATATNAGAGAGAGAGAGAGAGATAGAGATATAGAGAGAGAGAGAGAGAGAGAGAGAGAGAGAGAGAATGTGTGTGTGTATACTCACACACATACACACTCACATGTATTTCTTCTTCTTCGATGGCTCTACAACCCGAATTGTTTCCTGGCCTACTCTAAGAGCTTCTGCCATCCATCTCGATCACTCGCCGCCGCCTTCCAGTCAGGAGTTTTGAGATGGAGCCTTGAACAGGCTGCCACCGCATCAGCTCATCTAAGCCTTGGTCAGCTCTTCTCTAACGCGGTTTAAGTAGCTCTTAAAAACAAACACACACACATATATATATATAATCCCAAGGGTACTTGGACCGCGTTAGAGAAGAGGGAGATCAGGCTTAGATGGAATGACGTGGAGGCAGCCTGTTCAAGGCTCCATCTCAATACTCTTGACTGGAAGACGACGGTGAGTGATCGACCTGGAAGGCAGAAGCTCTTAAAGGATGCCAGGACCCATGTTGTAGAGCTATCGTAAAGCTTGGATTATTTCAATTACATTCCTGCTTATGGGGATTCGGATTTCGCCAGCTGATTGCTGAGGAGTAGGTTTGTGAGGGAGCAGTCTATTGCTCTTGAACACCTCAATGGAAACTAAATGGTGATTAACATCATCTTTCGACTCACTGCATTCCCTGGCAAGTTAGCCAGGACTTGTGGACGGATTTGATTCAACAGCTTCCTGCTGAACCTTTACAATGTCGTATCTCCACTACTAAATTTTTCAAACCTACACCGCACAGTGCGCTGGTCAACGACACCTTTCCCTTCATAATTAATAATTTCATGAGCTGCTTCAGCGGCTTAAAATTACTAAAATTTCTTATGACACTGTCATGTTTCTTCTTTTAAGCAAATAATTAAACTGAGGCTTTTTTTTTAAAGAATTAGAATGGGATTTAACAAGCTTAGAGATTGCTCCAAAAGAATTATTAACTATTGGCAAATATTAATGTTGCGTGCGGAGGCTGAACCAGGGGTAGAAATCCTCATACACTAAATAATATGCCGGGTCCGTTTGTAGTAGTGTATGCAATAATGAATTTGCCAATATTAATTGTGACTTCAGAATTAGGACCACAATAATATTGTCATAGCATAAATGAAATGTATATAAATTATTTGCAATTTTAATAAAAAAGGGAGCAAGAAAAATGTTGATGTTTCATGAAATGAAAAGTACGGAATTTATAGGTTTACAATGAAAATGGTTTATTGGCATTAGTTTAACAAATAGAAAAATATTGTATTCAAGGGAATTACAAAAGAAATGAACTTAATTAAAAATAATAAATTGAATAATTAATTAATAAATAATAAACATAAATAGTTTGTAAAAATTGTGTGAAATCCTAATTTTTACTTTGACTGCAACTATTTAGAAGATTCTTTGTTGTACGAAGGAGAGAGAGAAGGAATAAATAATAATAGGTCTGACCTGATTGTGAGCTCAGGAATATAAGAATGTTGAAAATAACAAACTGCGTCGAATCCGGGTGAAGAAGAAAACGTTGTCGTCTGGTTGAACTGATGAGGCCGGCCGGCAGTCAAAGACAGGTGTGCAGGCAGCGTCGGCCTAAGTACGGCTTCGGTGAGATGTTGGCAGTACGCTAATTGTTNAGATGTTGGCAGTGCGCTAATTGTTGGATTACTAGTGTGGTATTGATTAGCACTCTTCCGTAATGATAATGATGATTAAAAAAATTAAATAATTAAATGTCGCTATTTCAGGAGAATAAAATGTTCTATCAACTTGAAATGTCTCCGATAGGGAAATAGCGAGAATCACTAGAACAGTTCGGTGCTATCACGTCAAGGGACAAAGCTTAACTCACTGTGATATCATGTCAAGAGACAAAGCTTAACTGATAGGCTTAAGAGTATTAATATGCTTAGCTAATGGTATATACAACAACGAATTTCTTCTCTCCCCCGTGTGACCTACCTCTCTCTCTCCTTGTCTATGTTAGTAAAATTATAGTTCAATAAGAAATCAAAATATCAATAATCAAAAATAAAACTCAAAACTTATATATATATAATCATAATTAAAAAATGATTTATGGAACTAAAATGTATGAAATTAAAATAATATTTAATTTTTCACATTTAAAATAAAAATAATAAAAGGAAGATAATTTCAGGATAAAATAAAAATAAATGTTGAATGACTTCAACAATTAAATTAGATATACAAACATTTTTTTTTTTTTTTTTAACAGACCATGTATTTTTAGTTTGTTTTCCATGCAGGATCGGTGACTATTCCCAGCAATTTTTAAAATAATGCATCATGATTACACGTGAATATTTTGATTTCCTTATAATGTCTCCTATAAAAGAAAAAAAAAACCTATCGAGTTTCTGTAATGTCTAAATCATAAAATAAAACAAAAACACTGTTTAACTCAAAAAAAGTATTACACAAAAAGATATCTCTCTATATGTGTGCAACAGTCCCTGCTGGTTGGTAATCTCATTGTTCCCTTACACTCTGATCGATACATTCCAACCACATTCTCCTCCCTATAATTCAGAAAATAACTGCAAAAAATTCAATTTACAATTCAAAGTCGGAGTACAAAATAAAAATATATGCAACATTCAATTATGAAAGGATGTAAAAAAAATCAATTATGAAAAGATAGTTGTTGGTGAGCTGATTGGCTACGTCTTGGATTGGTTTAAATATCACGATCCTGAGTTTCCTCAATAGCATCCTAAGCAGGTTGTGCAAGGCCTGAAGACAGTCTTGTGAAGTAGGAAACCCATGGATTTGGCCCACTTGCCTAGACCAGTGTCCACTCAAAGTGGCGACAAAAACTTGACGCCATCGCGGTCCCAAACATATAATCTCAGATGGGGGAATCCATTTCCCCCTTAAATTTCTATAATTTCGAACTTTAACTGAACTTACTTTTTGATAAGAAATTATAAGTGGTCCACAATATGCACTCATTTGTTTTTTCCTAAACCACTTGCACTTTAATATATATAGCAGGTCAAGTCTGGTCCTTAGCTGACTGTCCATCACCGCCCGAGCAGGCAAAACTCCACTGGTAATATACGGCGTATTACAATAATCCAACAGGAACCTATTTAGAGTAACAAGAAAATCCGAAGCAGAAGAATCTGAAAGAGTTGTCTTCTGTGCTTAATAGAGTGGACGGCATTCCGTGCAGCACCTTCGATGAAAATGGAGCTCCAATTGTCGGAAACAATGCTTTCAGGCAACTCAAAATGAGCGAATTCCTGTCAAGATCTTCATTGTGACTTATGCGGTCATCGAATGTGTGGAAAACGTTTTAACCTACTTCATGTAACTATCATTATTAACAACAAATTAACGCCATTCCAAAATGGTCCCAGATAATCTATATGAAGTCGCTGTTAGCAATACAGTACGTTTTAGAATTAACTGCCACTCTTTTCCAACCCAGTGGTGTGCTTTGTCTCTGTTACCCCACAAGCACAAGAAACAAGGACACTTTGTGTAGCCATTTTGCTGTCCAAGGAGAAAGTTTACCATTTTTAAGTTCAAAATAATCACCCATTGATGTTTATGATACTACACTCTTCAAGACCAAAGCTATGGTGTTATATTTTTTCGTTGAGTGAACCATATTTGTTCCCATAGTGAAGGACACGTTTCAAACTGCTTTGAGCTGTCAATAAATAGGCGCCAATCCTCTGGAAAATAGGAAGAACCATTTTTCCCAGGAGTTGTCTAATTTCATGAATAAATGCCAGATTGTCTTTAGAGAAGTAGGGCAGCAAATATTTTTCTCTTGTACGGTAAAAGAAAATTTTGGTTCCTTGTTTCTAGTAAATTTTTGTCGTTCAACCTAGAAGCCAGTAATTCAGAAGCTTTAGACAGATTGAGATCTCTTGTTAGGTCTTTTAACTCATCCTGGTTGAAACGTTGAGGAATTGATGACATCCCTCATAATCAGTGTTACTTTCATTAGTATCAGATTGGTGATCAGAGGAGAAATACTCGTCCTCGCAAAGCTCTGGTAGCTAGTGAAATGTTCGAATCGGCACTCCCTTTCAGTGAGGACTAAATCAGGATAAGTCCACTTGCTAAGGTTTGTTTCGATTGATTCCAGTAATATTTACTAGACAGAAATAGCAGTCATCGAAGTGGTTTTGGGATTTTCTCCAAATCATCGGCACGCCGAATTTCAAATTTCTTTACCTGTCAGTCCACATAGTGAATGTTCTGTATACGTTTTACATACCCATCAGACATTGACATCAGTGAGGAAATGGGTAAAAGAGTTCACCAGGATATTAAAATGATGGAGAACTGCTACCAAGGAAGATGGGATAGGCACATGTTGGCAGATTATTGCTTGAGTTTAAAAAGAGACTGTTCCAAAATATATTCAAGAAGGTCATGGAAAAAAAGTTCTGAATTGTTCAGTGATTAACTAGCTGGTGTGACTTTTATATACTTTGTCGTAACCTTTTCCTCTATATTTGTATATAATATAACAACAAAAATATAATAATAATTCTGTTTATTTTATTTGATCCATGCATTTAACTTAAAATTGTGTAACGTATATTTCACTGAAATATTATACATGAACTTTTATCTGTTCAAGTAGCCATGGAACCAACTAATTCCTAACAAAAAGGCTACCCACTCTTTATGTAGCTGTGAGAGTGACTTTTCGGCTCGAGACAATGTTCGACTGGCAAGTGCCAATGGTCATTCCAATCCATCTATATATTGTTCGTAAATGACTGTACCTAATCCAAAGTCAGATCCATCCACTGTCAAATGAATTGGGTATTCTGGATTTTAATGAGCAAGACTTCAATGTCTCGCAATCAGTGCCTTGATTTTGTCAAAAGCTTGAGCACTTTCATCACTCCAATTCCAGGGGTAAACCTGAGAAAGCTCAGCAAACATTAGAGTGGTGATAAAATTGTTACTAAATTGGGTAGAAATTTAGGCTAAATCCTAAATTTTTTTTCTACTTTGACAAGAAGTTTACTACTCATAAAAAGCGCTGAAGTTCCTTAACATCATTCGGTATTGGGCCTTCCAAAATCGCATGAACTTTGTCATCAGTTGAATGTAATCCTTGACCATTAATGATATTGTCCTTTACAATTCTGACACCGATAAAGATACCATGGCCTGCACTATAAAAAATGCACTAAAAATTATGCATTATTGGCTTATATCTCGCGGATACAACATATATTTTTCCAAGTCAGTATGTATTTTGTTTTCTATAAGACATTGTGATTTAACCTCTTACAATTAACAACAAAGTAATACTGTTTGCCAACATCAATACTTTTTTAGGCCTTAAATTCAATAATACACTATTTTGGGTGCCACATATAAAATATCTTAAGAGTTAATTGCCAAAGATATATATACTGCTGAACTAGTACCAATCAGAATTACATTATGATTATTATTATATAATAACCACACTTCTTGTGCATAAGAATGCAGTAAAGAGTAGAGCAAATATATATCATATAGCATTTAAGGGAAAAAAATCTTATCAACGAATAATAAGCTAGAAGTTGATCGCCTACATAAAAATATCATTTAGTCCTTGAAATCAGAATTTTTTCACCTATATCCAGCATTAAATTTGTATACTACATCATTAAAATAATGATACCTATAGAAAGAATTCCAAAATCTAAATATAGAAAATAGTGAAAAATATTTTGATAACAGGATTAACTCAGCTTAATAAATAAGTATATCATAAAAATAAATATGATTTCGTGAGACAAAAATATTTAGAAGAAAGAGTTTCACTGAATTTTCACTTTTTCCTTTTGATAATTGATTTGTCATAACAAGAAAATGTAAATTTTTTGGAATGTTAAATCATATGTCGCATAATTATTTAAAAGCAATTAATTGGTCATTTATTATAACAACATAATGGAATTTAAAATGAAGTTGCTAAGAAGTCTGCAGGGTATGTAAATTCTACAGAGAATTAAGTATAGATGCAGCTCTATATGATGTAGGGTTAAGTAATGCTCTATTTCATCACCACAAATCTAATTCTCAGCGAGTTTAGGTGCTCTTCAGGAAAGACAATTTATACCTAGAGGTATTCATTGGACAGGATTATAAAAAACTACATAAAACTTTAAAATTGCCAAAATATGGAGGTCATAGCTAAGTCAAAAGTTCAACTATAGCTTGAATAAAGTGGAAAATATTACTGGAAAGGTATGAAAATATACTATTTAAAGCTTCTACTCTTTACATATATATATATANTTTTTTTTATCCAAAATCTAATTCAGATCCTTTCATAAGAAGTTATAAGTCATATAGGTTAATTTTTTTAATATTATATTTAAATACTTATACTGCCATTGTAATTAGAAGCAATACAATTTGAACTAATTTATATAAACAAATGTTTATGGATATTAAGAAATATAATTATTAGCTTATGTTCTAATATAATTCTCATTATGTAGAACAATTGCAAGATAAATTCACAGTGAGATTTTATGAGCATTTACATTAATTGTTTGTTAAAATTACACATGTTAATCCCAAGTGTGATTGAAATATATACACATACAAACCTGTGAACATTTTCATTATATTACAACTTAAAAAGGTGGCTCAGGATAGATGGACCTATAGACCTTTTGTTTTTGCTTTCTTGTTGGCTGGTATTTAAAAATGTATAGTGATTTATGCAAATGAAGATCTAAATTTATAAGAAAGGATAATATACTTCCTCAATTATCAGAATATTCCAATATATAAATTTTAGTTCATAGCCAGAATATTTAAATTGTGATTTTGTTTTGTGGATCTACATAACTTATTTTCATTTGATGGCAGAAAATTGATAAATAACGTGTTTCTGTTATTAAAAAAAATACCTTTCTTTTTCCAAATAAAAATGGACATGTTTAACGAATATTTTCAAATAGATTTGAAGCTGGTTTGTCTAATTCCTATGATTGACATAAAATATATTTTAATTTATAATCATTTGTGAATATAGGTTATATCTTTATTTACATACCTATTTGGTACGACTAGAAGACAATCACAGGAACCCATTGTGTCAATCTCCAAATCAATTTGACGAATTTCCTCATCACTAAGGTCATTGTCACTCTCAACCCCAGCAGCGTGAATTATTTCTTCATCTGAAAGTTCTTGGAGAACTCTAGGAATCTTCTAGATTAGAGCCCAATTCATTCAATATTTGACAAATTTGTACAGAATTGTAAGAACTCTAACCAAATGAGCTAATTTTTTACCTATGATGAAATATTAGTTCTGTTTGGAGGACGTTCTTTCATACAGTACATCTCATTGAAGCCAGCAAAGCACTTTTGAAATGGTTTTTACTTCGAGCAACACAAAAATGTTTTATACAGGAAGCATGGAAGTACGTGTATGTCAGGTCCACATATATGTTCAAATAAGCCAAAATATCTAAAGGGTTATTATTATTCTACATTGAATACGGACCGTGACAGTGAACATATGTATTCGGCCAGAAGATGGACAATGTCCGAAAGCGCTCGCCAACGGGAGATGGTGTACGGAAACCAATGAAGACGGAGAATATAAGGTATGAAAGCCAAAAGACATTGTCTACCATCTTCTAGAACCTGTAGACCATAACCAAAATTTGAACACTGATAATTGGTATTCAAGTGTTGAGTTAGCTGAGGGTCTTTTGGCAAAGAGAATTACATTCCTAGGCTCCCTAAGAAAAAAAAAAAAAAAAAAAAACGGCTACCCCTCCAAAATTTATGCCAAATAAATCAAAGGCGGTAAGAAGTTCCCAGTTCGGTTTCCAAAAAGAAATGACAATGGTTTCTTATACTACAAAGACAAATAAATGTGTAGTATTGATTTTAACCATGCACAATAACAATGAAATTGACAAAAAAATACTTTTTTTTTTGTTTTCCTACTTTCTCCAATTATTTTTTTTAAATACTTTTTCTGAAGTTTGCCAAGTTTCTTGATTCAATAAAGAGTTTCTATTGTCGAGTGGTCAAATTTAGGATGAGGAAGTTTAACACTTATTCATGTTCAGGGTTAAAATAATGAAGATTTTGACATAATTATCTCCAGGCACATAAAAAGTTATTAAGTATCAACTGGTTTTATGGTGGTCTGTCCAGTTTTCTGGTGCCGCCTTTTTCTTAGGCCTACAGGCTGTCTCTTGCAAAAGCATAAAATATGTGACAATAATAAATCCATTAATGGCGTATATTGATGACCTATTACATTTATTTGACAGCTTAGGTTTGAGTATACCATACTTCTTTCATATTTATGAACTTAATATAAAGACGTCATCTATATATTTTGTCTGCAAAGAGAGTATTTTTGTTCTTCACTGACTTGGTGGCCATCTCTTCCAAGTAAAGATGCCCACCATATTTTTATGATGTTTTCAAAATAGTACAATTCTTCTTTAGGCACAACACTGGAAAACAAGCTAATGACATTGAAAGAAACCAACAAAAACCAGGATCTACTAGTTATTAAGAATTTGAATAAGTGTTACGCTATTGGGGATGTTGAAAGACAGTTTATAATTTGTATTGTTGAAAAATTTCTGTAATACCTTTTTTGCTAACTTTTCAATGTACGCTGAGCGTTTTCAGGATCATGGATCCCATCCCCTGAGCTCAATCATCTGTAAAAATGAATTCCACCTCTTACATTTGGAAATATATATATATATATAGATTTGTCATAACAAGAAAATGTAAATTTTTTGGAATGTTAAATCATATGTCGCATAATTATTTAAAAGCAATTAATTGGTCATTTATTATAACAACATAATGGAATTTAAAATGAAGTTGCTAAGAAGTCTGCAGGGTATGTAAATTCTACAGAGAATTAAGTATAGATGCAGCTCTATATGATGTAGGGTTAAGTAATGCTCTATTTCATCACCACAAATCTAATTCTCAGCGAGTTTAGGTGCTCTTCAGGAAAGACAATTTATACCTAGAGGTATTCATTGGACAGGATTATAAAAAACTACATAAAACTTTAAAATTGCCAAAATATGGAGGTCATAGCTAAGTCAAAAGTTCAACTATAGCTTGAATAAAGTGGAAAATATTACTGGAAAGGTATGAAAATATACTATTTAAAGCTTCTACTCTTTACATATATATATATAAT
>KZ808466.1:114400-154396 GCA_000696205.2 Oncopeltus fasciatus | reverse complement strand
ATATATATATATGCCATTAATTATAACTATTAAGGTGACAATTCTATAAAATTATAACCAAATCCTGTCTAAAAATTACACCAAAAAAAGTTGAGTTGTACTTCTCAGCTAATATTATTACAGTTTAAGTTAATTTAAGGTAATTAAATGTCAATAAGGGGAGAGAGAGCTGCTTACCCCTGGTCAGCCTTGGAAATCAGAATAAGACTGACACCTCTTTTAAGGCAGTTTCAGGAGAGAGGAGAAACACTGGTTAATATAATCAGATTTCTGGAAATCAACACAAAGCATCAAATTGTTAAATATAGTTTGTTATTTCAGTTCACCAGAATGTACTAAGCTTTGGTCAAATTTACCAAACATTTAATACATGTATTAAATGAATGCAATGGTATTTCAATTATACTAGATGTTAAACTACAAATTATATAAAATAATTTTTGGATATTAATTTTTTTAAGCACAATTCGAGCTATGTCCAGAAAGTAAGTTACTTTTCAATTTATCTCCGCTGCAGTGCTGCGATCACAATTCCGCACATGCGCGGCAGACATTCTGTATCAAGGAGAAGAACGTGCGCCATTTTGAGATCACTGTAAGCCACATATGCTTTGTTGTGCTTGTTTACAATGTCGGTGTTGATTGAAAGTTCCGCAGCTTTGTGAAATCAGATCTTGTGACAACGTAAGACCACACACTGCAAATGTGACGAAAAACCTCCTACAGGGATTTGCTGGGACTATCCTCAGTGCAGCCCTGACCTTGCTCCTAGCAATTTTCATCTGTTCTTACATATCAAGTCTTTCCTTGGCTTTAAGACACTTTAACAATGATGAAGAGCTGAAAGAAAATGTTTCCAACTGGTTGAAGACAGGCGGCAAACGTCTATGAAGAAGGTATGAAAAATGTTGTGCCATACTATGAAAAATGCCTACAAAATTTTGACAGTTGTTTGGAAAAGTATAGTTTAAGAGTTGTAGAATTTAGTGAAATAAATAATTTTTCTAATTTTTAGTGCAAGGGAACAGAATAAAAAATCTAACTGTCCCAGTCAGGACTCGAACCTGGATCTCCTGCTATCCGGGCCGGTGCATTTACCCGTTTCTGTTGCATTCTGTTCCATTGCACTAAAAAATAGTAAAATTTATGTGGGATTAAATCCCACAAAAAAATAATATTTATAAAATTTAAAAAAAGTAAATAACGAGAGTCATTTATATAGCTTGACAATGTCAGCTCCTCCGAGCATAAGAAGATATATTCGTCGGCCTAGTGCGGGGAATTTAATAACTTATCAGACTGGTACCGGTAGCATAATTGGTAAATGCACCGGCCCGGATAGCAGGAGATCTAGGTTCGAGTCCTGGCTGGGACAATTAGATTTTTTATTCTGTTCCCTTGCACTTAAAATTAGTAAAATTTACATGGGATTAAATACCAAAAAAAAATNATAATACCCTTTCATCCTTTATATCTCTTCTATTAAACAAATTTTATATTAATAAAACTTACAGATATTTATTTATTGGTGTTGGGATAGGTAGAAAATCTATATTAATTACTAAGCAGTTTTTATTTCTTGGATAGCTTCTGTGTGCTTCCAAATATTATTCTTCCTCTTTCTGATCTTAATTGTTATTTTCCTTAAATTTTCATATTTTTAAAACCTTTTAAGTGGGTTTAATATCTTACTGGATGTGCTAGATTCGATTACAGAAGACCTGTCTTTAGGCGAGGAAAAAAAAGCTTCCTTCAGGGCATTGTTATCTCTGTAACACTGTAAGGTTCCAAGTAATTAATATATCTTACATAAAAATCATGAAAATGGCCAATATTCTCTTTTAAAAAAATGCAATGTTATATATTAAAGTATTCAAACCAATTTGATAAGTTATACTTTCTTTGGTGAAGAGGCAGTAAGTTTCAATTGATCAATGTTGCTAATAAATCAAACCTAAAAAATGAAAGAAGTCTGAAAAACTTAATAAAGTAAAATAAATAAATAAAAGTAAAATTTAAAAAATTAAGAAATTTGTTAAGTTGAGAAAGAGGTAATTAAAAACAATGTTCTTCTTCACAAATTTAGCTATGGAAAAAACATGAACACTGCTATTTATAAATTTTTAGATTAGCTTCATTATTTATGAATGCATTGACTGGTCATAATTTTAAGCAAGAGCTATATCTGAACAGATTTCTCATGTTTTATTACAGATGGATATACATGAGATTAAATAAATAAATTAAATATACAAGACGGAGAGAACAATGAATATAAAAGAGTTGATCACTAATATTTGCCTAGACTGGTCGGGAAGCCCTCACCCATTGTAGTTACATTCATAACTTCATATAACTGTCTTTCTTAAAATTTGTTTTGCAAAAATGTTAGGGAACATAAACATTAAAAAATGATACTTCACTAATGTGTTTTATAATGGTTGGAGGTTCGTAGGCCATCGATTATTATGCTGCAGAAATTAGTCAGGGTTTCGGCCAGGTGTTCAGAAAAATAAAATACTCCAAAATTATTAGGTAATTATTTTATTTTAATATTGCTAACATTTCGACTTAACTTGTAAGTCATCATTGTCGCCCTGATACTGATGTCTGGAGAGAACTCCGTTGGAGGTTTAGTACAGTTGAAAATAATCAAATAAAATAATTACCAATAATTTTGGAGTATTTAATTTTTCTGATCCTGGCTGAAACCCTGACTAATTTCTCCCATATGTATTTTATAAACTTTTTTTAACAATAATAACAATGAAGATATTAAGATGTAAATATTTGTAAATAAGCAAATTTAATTTACACGCAGGAGAGAACAATCAATGCAGAAAGCATGACCACCATTTAAATTCCATAACTTTGGTCTGGAATGGCCGAAAATACACATTTAAAAAGAAGAGTAAAATTACATTTTACACCTATTAGGTTGTTCACCTTTTTAATAAATCAAACATCAATGATGATATTACGATTATAAATTTTGGTCTCCCCCTTAACCCTCCTCTTTTTTCACATTCGATTTCAACTAAAAATTAATTTTTTCTTTAATTATTATAATTACTTTCTATTATTAATCCTTATTTCCAATGAAAATATTAAATACTAAATAATGATGAAAATATTAGGATGCACTTTGTCTCCCTCTAAACCCCCCCCCCCCCCTCAACTAATATTAACCATTAATGAACTCATCCATTGGTTTGTAAAACATGCTTTAACACCCAATTTGGTTTTATAATTTTAGAAATTGAGGTTGTTTGACACATTGAAAGGAACATACTTTTAATTTCTCTACAAAGATTCCATTGAAATCCACACAGTACCCATGTGAATGCTTGATTTCTCAATCTGCTTAGGAAAAAAAATCAAAATTTTATTACTTGAAATCTTGCAGGCTATATAGGATTCAAATGCAAAAATAAAAATGACTATAATTTTTCAATGAAACTGGATCAATAGAAGTGGGGTTCATTTAAGACCTCGAGTTTGAATAGTTTTTTTTTTACCATTACAGCAGCCAAAATATAGAATGATATATTACATAGATAAAATATAGATTGATGTGATGAAAAATAACATTAAAAATATGTATTTAAATAGTTATTCAACAAATAAAAATAGAGGGAGTACGTTTACCTGATCCTAATTTAAATAGAAAGCCATAGATAGAGTACCAGTAATATTTATTACTAAGGCCTGTCCACAAAATGTTTTTCAATGAAAAGGGTCCTTCTCCTTTGTTCATACAAAGGAAAAATCCATGCATTAGACATAAATAAATGAAAACAGAATTTGTGGGACTTAACCACGTTATAATGAAAACAGAGACTAATACCTGATCAACCACATCAATACTCATATATATATAATATACTCACATCAATTTTTATAATCCGACTTAAGTCTAATATTAATATGTGGTATGATTAGTCTAAGTCAAAAGACAATAGGGGGTTTTTCTAGTTAACTAATTTTTTTGACAAAATTTAACATGTGCCCCTTTTACCATTCCCAAAAACCTTATATACCTTTTTTGCAACCCCTTGCAATAAGCAGTTTGCTAAGAATGAGTAATTGAGATATTTTATAATCTTTACATTATCAAATTTATATTTTCTCCATAAACTCACTAATTCACCTGTTTGGGGGTGAAGTAGTTCTTACTACTTGTATGAATTTATTGCCTAAATTTTATAACTCTTGGTACAACTCAAGTTTTTAAAGAATTTACTTCAAGGAAGTTACCATATACTAGCATATTCTGCTAGTATATTTAATATCTACTGGACTTTGATAAGTGCATAGGAGCAACTTTTTCCCCAGGCATCTAAACAGTTCAGTCACCTTTCAGTTGCTCGACCGGTGCCAAACCCCATAATGGGCGAATAAATAGTTGCCTCAATTCACCATGTATTTCATCAAAGCTACTTGTGTTTGTGTACTCAATTTGAGACACTGAAAAAATTTTTAATAAAGGAGAGTTTGTTGACCGTAGATATTATTCTAAGATAATTTTAGTTGGGGTTCGGTCAAGGTAGATCCAAAAAACACAAATTTAAAAAATGGATTTTTTAATAAAGGATTATCTGCCAACATTTCGGCTTACATTGTAAGCCATCTTCAGGGCTATCATGAAGATGGCTTACAATGTAAGCCGAAACGTTGGCAGATAATCCTTTATTAAAAAATACATTTTTTAAATTTGTGTTTTTTGGATCTACCTTGACCGAACCCCAACTAAAATCATCTTAGAAAACATTTTTAATCATTTCAAAAATTTTTTTTATGAAAAACCAAACTTGAAGGTTAATATGTAATTATTATTGAAAAAAACTAACTTTTTTTTTGTCTTGGAAGTGAGGAAGCCAATAAAAATTAAGCATTTTAATTTAAATTCAATTAAATTCTCTTGATAACAAAAAAGTAAGCATAAAAAAATATAATTAAATTTAAACTAGTTGATCGTATTATAAAATATGATTCTAATGAAAATTTAAAATAAAGATATGTCACATGAATTTCCCCAGCCATCCTGGATCATAACCGAATTAGGTGACAAGATCATCGCCTCAGAACTCCTTCCTGGCATAAAGTTAGAAAAAATTGGGCAGTTGTTTTGAGTTGTTCATAAAAAATTGAACTTCCCATTTTTGGGGGTACGCATGGCACCACCAAAGATATTCTTGTCTAATGACGTCCATAATTTCTGTTTTAGCATAAAATTTATGGTCTTCATTAAATTTCTTTAATGAAGGGAGTTAGGAAATGAGGAAAAATTTATCCCCATATATTTCTTTTCCTCCTCTCTTTTGTCTTTTCGCAATTGAAGGAGCAATTCTTTAGTTTCTAGAAGTAGTCCGAGACTTTTTTTTTTTTTTTTAATTTAATCTGGGGGTCTCCGATGTTTGAGAGGCTCAATATAAATTTCTTCATTATAGCTTCCTTCCTTCTTTGTTTGGATTTTGATCAAGACTGCTACTAGTTTTTCTATAATTCATGGAGTCTTTAAAATAGCAATTGATCAAAAAACTTATGTCTCTTAGCAGCTCCTGACCCTGAAGGACCATTCTTTTGGGCATCATATTCCCTTTTGAAGCAAGTTCTTAAGCTTACCTGCAAATGAGAAATATTTCTTTGCATTATCATAAAATAAGTAATCTTTATAATAATTTTTAATGCAAGGGAACAGAATAAAAAATCTAACTGTCCCAGCCAGGACTCGAACCTGGATCTGCTGCTATCCAGGCCGATACATTTACCAATTATGCTACCGGGACCATTCTGATAAGTTATTAAATTTCCCGCACTAGTGTTGAGAGTCTAACCTTCAAGGCCGACGAATATATCGTCTTAAGCTCAGAGGAGCTTACATTGTCAAGCTGTTTAAATGACTCTCGTTCGAAGAACCTCCAGGTTCGAGTCCTGGCTGGGACAGTTAGATTTTTTATTCTTTTCCCGTGCACTAAAAATTATTAAAATTTACATGGGATTAAATACCACAAAAAAGTAATCTTTATATTTCCATTCAAATAAAATAGTTTGAAGATACACTGTAATCCTTTTATTTTCCAGTACCTAGCAACAGATAATAGCTTTGCCTCACTACATTACATATATTTATCAGGAGAAACGACAATCACAACCAGGGAAATTGTCAGAATTACATGTAATTTAATTTGGGAATGCCTGCTTCTGAATTACACATGAAGAATGAATCAAGAATCCTGGAATTAAAAAAAAAAAAAAAAAAAACTTTGTAAAATTCCAGAAATATTTCACACAAACTTTCTACTTTCTCATGGTATCAGAGCAGTTAATGACAAGCTTATTAGAATGAAAAAGCCTAATACAAGTGACTCAAAATTTTTTAATTATGTCCTTTTTTTCCATTGTTCTATTAGCAATAGCCGATTCTAATTATAACTTCATTTAAGTCAAAGTAGGGGCTTTCATTTAAAATCTGCTTTCTCAAAATTATTGGAAAGAAATTAGATGAATATATCTTTCTAATTATGAAAACGGAAGAGCAATGCCATTTGTACTTATAGGGTATGAGGACTTTGCTTATCGTTACCTATTAAGACATTATCCTAACAAAAATCAAGCAATGGACTTATAATTACAGGCTGAAAGTAGCAGTGTTGTAGAAAGCTCATTTCGGAATATTAGCCAACAAATGGTGAATACTTCACAGACCACTAGCTATTGATGTAACATTTTATAACAGTATTGTAAAAGCTGGTCGTGTCCATCATAATTTAGTTAGATGACATAATGGCATTCATTTTGAGGACACATTGTATGAATATGTAATGGAGATCATTGGGACAAGAGGTACAAGTGCGCAGTACTACCATCAGAGATTATTTGGCAATTTTTTTTACTTCATCTCAAGGTAGTGTACCATGGCAATATAATAAAATTTAAATGTTAATTTAACAATTAAGTGCAACGTGAATATTTTATTGCATATACACTTCCCTCATTCTACCATCCATTAAATTTAACCAATTGAATAAGCAGAGGTGATCCAGTGTAAAAAGGTGTGGTGATTATAAAGTCGCCTGTGCGAGGGGCCCCATTACTGTAAAGAGAGTTAATAGGGTACCTGTTGCACCATGTTTTCAAGAAAATCTGCTAGATCAATTATCTAGAAATTCAACAAATATGGTGAAAGCTTTTTAACCTAGAAGTATACCCTTGGAATCATCTTTCTCTTTACTAATCCCTTCATTTAAAATAACTTGGACTCATGTTGAACTGTACATACTTTGAAGAATTCTTATTGGTTTGGCAATTAGAACTATTTTATAAAACTTGTA
This sequence comes from Oncopeltus fasciatus, assembly GCA_000696205.2. Taxonomy (NCBI): domain Eukaryota; kingdom Metazoa; phylum Arthropoda; class Insecta; order Hemiptera; family Lygaeidae; genus Oncopeltus; species Oncopeltus fasciatus. Next base: position 147,062 of record KZ808466.1, on the reverse strand, counting down.
CCAGAGTAAATTGTGATTAATTGTATCAAATGCTTTTTTATATGACATATAGAAAGGCTTTTTTTTTTTTTGTAGTATTATTTGGTATAAACTACTTGGAATGAAAAGGATTATTAAAAAAAGAACAGCTTATTCTGAAGACAAATTGAGCCTCTGGTAGGATTTAGAATCGCTATTCCAAATTGAGATTCTAATATTAGATAGTAAAATCTTTTTAATAGAATTCAATAATACAATTGGCCAGTAATTCACTGAATTAAATTCATTGAATGATCCCTTATTTAAACATACTTTGTTTAACATTAAAATAAGATAATATTTCCAGCTATCGACAGTATTTGAAACATATTCATACAATAATCCAACAATATCTATTGTCTAAGCCTTACCTATTTTCCCAGCAAGCTTCTAGTTCATCCACGGGAAATGTTTAGTCAATTAAAGGGTCAATTACTCTGGAAATATGGTCGTAGCATCTAGTTCTTTATAAGTAAAATCCCCCAATAAAGATTTACCAATCTTCTGATGTTATAAGGTTTGGACCCTAGTTTTTTTTATCTAAATATATTTATTGTTCACTAATATATAATTATAATTTACTGTTTTTCATACTGAGAGGTCTATAATAATTGATAATTATACTCTTCTAATTCAAGTTATTTATAAATACTTATCAGATAATTGTTCGTAAGCAGATTTCCTATAGGGCAATTAAGCTATTAATTAATGTTGGTACCATGACAGGAATTATGAAATATCCAAACCAATTCTTCAATAGTTTCAGAAAATAGGCTTAATACTGAATTTGGTTTCAGTACTTAAGCTAATTTTTGCAAACCGTTTGATGTGTTCATTGATGGCTGAAATATATCTAGGGGAAGGGGGTTTAGGAGACCAAAATTTAAAATCATATCTTCCTTATTATTAATGTTAATAACAAAATAGGGTTAAATATAATTTTATAACATTTAACAAAAAAATGCATACAACGAAGGATATTTAAGAATGTCTTTTGAGAGCTTTAATTATAAAATATCCTAACCAATTTTGGCATTAAAACTTCTCATTGTGAACCTTTAAAAGTATTTCATTTTTGGTTGAAATCATATAAGATAAACTGAAGATTTAGAGGAAGACACAAATTTATAATAGTAATCTCTTCATTATTTGAGAGACAAAAAGACCAAGAACAAAATAGATGTAAAATCAAATAATCTATTTTTTATGTATAATAACATTTTAAAAAATGAATATCAGAATATGAATATGAAAATTGAATATCCCAAATTCTTTCTCTTTATATAAATTATGATTTAGTTAAGTAAAGAAAGATTTTTTATAACAAACACAATCTAATCCAAGTTACTGATTTCTGGCCAGTGCATTATGAGATACAAAGTCAATTAAAATGCCTGAAATTTTGTTTAAACTCTCACCTTATTCTTTTTGTTGCTCCATAAATTCTTCCTTGACGCTTAACTACTTTTTATTTATAGGAGAGGATTTTGGAGAAGTTAATTTCCTGCCATAGCTGTAAACAGGATTAACTCTTAAGAATTTAGAATTAACATTCTATTAAGTGAGCTCTACCTGCCTACAATATTGAAGGATCTATATCGACCCTCCCCCTTTTTACAAATATTAAAAAAACTTAATTTTCCAGGCTAGAAAAGTCTTTACTTTTCAGTAGTTGAATTACAAGATCAGATTTTAGTAGATATTGGTCATATTTTAAAAGTGAATGTACAAAAATAAGAATTGTTTTTGACTGAAACATCTTCTTAGAATGAGATATTACATAATAAACATCAGAATTACAGGTTTGCTTAGCCTAAGCTCATATAGATGTAAGCTTATCATCAATATAGTATCACAGATGTTTAGTTCTCAAATATTACGGCGGGGAGAAAGGTGGGAGACAAACAATCCTAATTTATTATAAGATGATTTTAGTTGGGGTTCGGTCAAGGTAGATAAAAAAATAAATAAAATACACTTTTATTAAAATTAGTTTTTTTTTTTTTGGATCTACCTTGACCAAACCCCAACTGAAATCATCTAATAATAATATCTACGGTCAAAAAACTCTTCTTTTGAATCCTAATTTATATCTTGCAGAAAGAATATGTTATTGCAGATGTGGAGATAACAATTATACATGCATATTTCCTAATTTAATTTTTATTTTATGATAATTCATTTTGGAATATGCCGAATTCATAGACAATTAATGTGAGGGAATAGAATACAGATAGATAGATAGAGACAGATAGATTGGTTATTCTATTCCCTCGCATTAATTATTTAAAATTTAATGTGGGACAATATACCACAACAAAATTAATATTTATAAATTATTTATAGACTTGCCTCTTTTGATATCAGAAGTTTAAGGATAGTCATACAGGAACGCTATAAAAAGATATTAGGAAGTTGTAGGAAAGGACTGGCCTATTCATTTTATGTTCAGTTATTTTGTTGCTATACTGAATAACTGTCAATGTAAGAGCCTATTATACTATCTTGTAAGGGTTAATAATAAAATTTTACAAGATTAAATATCAAGAAGCAATTATTATGTTTATGAGCCCATCAGTTCAGAACCCCCCCAGATTTATGGGAAATATTAAAACTCATATGTAAAATAAAAATTCTAGGTTAACATACCTATACAAAATAAATGCACTTTTGTAGATGGAAGATATACAGATGTAACCTCAATGCAACCTTCCTTTAGAAGCATTTTAGTTTATTTAACTATTTGAATTATTTAAACAAATATCCATTGAATCAAAATAAATTATTTATGTATAGATTAATAATTTAAAAGACTCAGAAAACAAAAACTACAAAGGGAAGGATAGATTTATCAGCCCATCAAACATTAAAATGAAATGCCATTGAAAGAAATATTATTTTAGAAACATACATAAATAAATAAAATCCTCCTACTAAGGCAACAAATGAACTTTTAATTTTATTGATAAATAAAGAAAGAGCTTAATAAGGATCTTGTAGCTGTATAAATTCAAACAATATTTGACAATTTAAAGTTGTTAAAATTGACAGGAATTTGACCACCAAAAGTAAAATTTTACAAATTAATTAGATCACTGTGGCTTAATGAAACATAATTCAAATTATACCACCATAGACATGTAAATTAAAAAAAAAAAAAAAAGGTACAGCTTTAGAAACACAGTGATAATTGGAGGTCAGAAGAAAAAATTATTCAAAGAATGTCAATTAATGTTCTTCAAAAATAGGGGATGAAGGTCTTATCTTAATTAATTTATTTACTACTTAATATAATCATTTAGAATATTATTAATGAAAACAATCAACCAACAACTGACAGTAGTACTATAAAAAGCACTAATAATAGCAGTAAAGACAAGAAACATGAAAACAATTTTTTAATAACTAAAATGACAAATATAAAGTAAAACGAAAGCAGACGCTACTTTCACCTTTCTCACCATTTTTATTATGTAATGGATTCAAATGGTGGATCGATTTCAGTAAGTAATCTTCAATTTCAACTGATTGAGAAGGCTGTCTACTAACCTGACCCAACACTATAAAAAAATTAATATATCACAGCTTAGGGCAATAATAAGAACCAACTACATTAAACATCAATTACTTTAAATACCACGAAAGAATAATTAAAGAATAGAAGATGAAGACACAAAACCTTTGGTACATTACATTTATATCCGAGTACAATTACCACAAGCAGGTTTGATATGTGATCTACGAAGGCGGCAAAAAAAAAAGAATTTATAAACAGAACTCAAAGACTCACATGCTGCTAAATTAAAGTAATATAACAAAATTGTTGACAAATATTCGTAGAGATCCTAAACACAAGATTCGAAATGGAGTAATTACACTTCGTCAATGTTCGGGTGCTACTTGACGTCACAGCTTCGGCTCCGAGCGACTATCGTCCAATCAGATTTTCTCTTTTAGTCACGTGGGGCGTCTCAGCCAATCAGATGCCGTAGTACAGCTCATTTATAGTCGGATATTTTCTGACAAGCGTAGAAAAACTTTTGATCAACAGCCGCCATCTTGGTTACTGAGTGTGAGTGAAAATAAGATTTTATTCCGGATAACATAGTTATTTCGCCTAATGAACTTGTATATAGTATGTTATTTGTGTTTGTTTAAGTGCATATTAGCCGGTGAAAAAGTATAGATAAGTGATTTTGAAGCAAGAAGCACACATAGAAGGTGATTTACATCTGGATCACTGTGTGTAGTACTCGAGAGAGATGGAGAGTGGGTCGGAGGTCTGAGCTCATCAGAGCAGCTTGGGGCTTCATTATACCCAATGGTGAATTTTGAATCATTAATATGTGCCTTAAAGGATGTTTTAACATCAGATTGGCTAAGAAGGACGATGTAAGACCGCTCAGATTAGCAGAAATGCGATTAAAACCATATGTAGTGGTATTGAGGTGTTATAAATACGGTTCAGTGTAGTACAGAAGGCTCGGCATTGTAAACAGGGAGATATGGCCGATCATCTCGTCGATGGTCCGCCAAACAAGCGGCAAAAATTAACTGATCCTTTTCAAGGGCCTTCCGACTCTTCAGGTATGTATTTTACTTATTATTTTTTGTTACTTATTAGATATTCTTAGTCAGCACAGTGGTTAAAAGCCATTTAAAAAATCGTAGTATTGCTTATAACAAGTAAACTTCATAGCCTCCTTTTTGTGTTTATCTTTGTTTATTCTTCAAGGAAAGGGTGATTTGACATCTCTGATATTTGAAGAATAATACCTATGATTTTTAACAACCTTTTTATTTTGGAAATGTTAGGTTTTTATTGTAATTTTCTGCTGTTGTATTGTGATAAGTGAGAAGTTAACATCTTAAATTTTGTTATCATAGTTACACACTGAGATGATTTTCTGTAGTTAACTAAGATTTAAATATTCTTTTTTCAAAGAACTAATTAAGTCAAAATGTTTTGATAAAAATTCACTGTTTCAAGTGACAGTACTATGGTCTTTGGTTGTCATTGTTAAATCTTTGTTTAACCTTATTTTCTTTTTTCATTGCTATGGGCTTAAATTTTACATTGACAATTTGCACTTTTAACTTAATAGTAGATAATTTATTGTTGGTCACTATTTTACGTTAAATGAAGTTTACATCTTAGAGTTATGCCCCCATTTTGTTATCACATTTTTAATCTGTCTGTTTAAAATTCCCTTATTAGTTAAATAACGTCTTGGCATTTAGCAGTTTTGTGATTGGAAAGTGATTAAAAGTGCATTAGTTATTTTTACTATAATTCATTCCGTGGGCAGTAACTGTAAATCTTTGTGTACAAAATATTTTGCATCATCGTATTTTCCAAAATAAATAGTTGTGATGAACATTATTTTGATTTTAAGCTATATTTCTTTTTGATTGTCATTTTAATAAAAATATTAAATTCCATTTTGAATTGTAGCTCTTTGTTGTTAAGCATGGCTAACTGCATGGGCATTCGTAGATTGCATGATTTATCATAACATTTGATTATTCACTTAATGAGAATATATTAAAAAGAAGAATAAAGAATATTGAAGATAGACACACTTTGCTAAGGGTTAGTGCATACAACTTGCTTTTGTCAAAATCATTGTTTAATTTCTTAAAAAGGAACTCAGTTAATGTTACAAACAATTTTGCCTTTGGCTTTTTATGAATCTAAATGACAGATTAAATTAATTCAGCATAAACATATACCATATATGTGTGTGTGTGTGTGTATATATATATATATACATACACAAATTCTGTTGTGCAATTAAACAAATTCTGGTTTTTTTTAAATTTTCCTGTCACAAGCTCAATTTTTATTTTGTTTTTAATATACCGTTGAGCTTGCTTAATATATTTCTTTGAGAGATAAGCGTTAAGGTTTTTCTATCGTGATGCAGGCGTTATGGCGCCTGGGATGATGAGGCACTCATTTGGTGGGAACTATGGAATGCAAGGCGGAATGACAGCTCAACAACAGCACCAGTGGAACTCTTCGAAGAGAAGTAATTCGTCAAATACAAAACAAATTTTATACAAGCGAAACGCATAGTACCTGTTGGTATACTTTATTCGGCTTGAGTAATTTTATCTGGATATGGCACTTTTAAATTTTATATTCAAATCTAATAACTTTTTGAAAAAAACATAGTGATTGCCTCTTATAACTCAAGCAGCTTCAAGTATTCTTAAGGCCTATGCTTTTCTGCTTAACATAATTATATTTAGTTATAATTAAGCCTTTTAACATGTAATCGACGAATTTCACAAGGTTATTTATATTTTAAATATCTTTGGATTTTGGGCATTATTCTAGCTAAAAGTTTTGCTTAATTAAGTACTTCTATTACAATCTATATATTTGCAATATTTAAGTATGTCTTAGTTATTAGTATGCTATATGCCTTTAGATTGATTAATATATTAATTCCTTCTAACATGAATCTAACATAATAATCTGGCTAAAAGGCGATTCATTCCGGGTTTTAATTATGGTATAGGTTTTGTTCAATATTTTTTTTTTTTTCTTTTGGAAGCTATTCATTTTTCACATTATTTTCTGTCTATGTGTAGTTATTAGGCTGTATTTGTCAACTTTTAATGTTATATTTGTGTAATTATGTGCTTATCCATGTCATAGGTCGCTTTTTCTCTTATTTCTAAGCACTATTGATTCTTTTGTTCACAAACCTCTATTTTTTATTTTTTTTCCCTTTTATTTATCATGTAGGTTAATCATTATGATTCTTCATTTTGATAAATATCATATTTAACCTAAGTTTCTCATTTATATTAATTTCCAAATAAATTTGATATTTCAAGTAAATTATATATAATCGCATGTTTTTATCGTGCATGTTAGATAAAACTGGCCTCCGAGTGTTCTAGCAGAATAATTATAGATATAATAAGTTTACTCCTGTTCAGGGGTGTTTTATGAAAATGTTTTTTTAATTATTTTTTTTTTCATTACCTTTCAATTTAAATTTATCAAATGATTACACAAATATAACTCAATTCTGCAAAATGAACCTAGTTGACTACTAATTGAAATAATACTTAAAGGCAATATATTTAAGTTTTATTAACACATTCATTCAACTAAATAACCAACAAGATGTATTGGCTTGTTAAAGCCACCCAACTATGGTGGCCATTTCATGGCTTGTAAATATGATCATATTATATAAAACTCTTATATGTATGTGTGTGTGTATATATTTTCCTTCCAGGAAGCCATTTTTTTTTAGCCCTTAGAGATTTCAAATATACTGTAAACGCCGTGAATTTCTGAGAGTTTCGTCGAATTTAGTTTTTGATAGATTCTACGGGCTATGTTTTTTCTTTTCCTCAGATCTAATAGATTTTTTGTTTCACCAAGGATTATGTTTCGATATAGAATTTTGAACCGAAATTAAATTTAGAATTATTTTAAAGATTTGTTGTCATGAGGGGGCGAGGAAATATGTATATAAATTTAATTGCAAAAAATAACTTATTAGAAGCTATTTGTTCTACAAGATGAAAAACAGGTTCACTTTAACATGCCAATACTCAATTTACCACCTTTCATATTTTATTAATAATTATTTCTGAGTTAAAAATCACAGTTGTATTATGCTCAATTAAGCTCTTCTAGTAATATTCAGATTACTCACTGTACTATTTCAGTTAATTATATATCTTTTGTTCTCAGAGATTCTTTAGTTGCATTATTTGACTGCACAATATTTGTTTGTACATATTCGTATTGAATCACAAGCAATTGTGGTGTACAAAACTGTTATATCTTACTTCTTTCTCTAGGCAATTTGAATAATTTTGTGTATATGTGTAGTAATCATTTGACTCATAAATTTTACTCTGCATATGTGTTTGTATACCATATATGTATATATTTATGTGTGTATATATATATATATATATATATATATATATATATATATAGTGTTTAGTGTGTGTCTGTGTGTTTCATTTATTACTGGATAATGCTCATTGTTAATTTTATACATATTCCTAAGTATGTATAGGAGGAGAAAGCAACAATAGAACTTTTAGCTCTGGCTTCATTCTCTTTTAAATACATTTCATTTAGTTCATGTTTTCAATGTTGTACTAGTCTTTGTGGTTAGTTATCCTGATATTTTATGATGGTTGGTTTTTTTTAAATGTTAATTATATTTTTTTCTTAATGAAGCTTTTGCTGATTATTGTGAAATTCATTTAATAAGTAATTTTATTCCTGTGCAGCTGATATATTCAGTAATACGGACATGTTTGATTTGGAAAATGATTTACCTGATGAATTAAATTCATGGAATACATCATCAGATGCTCCTCCAAGCAATAAACCCCCTGCCACTGGTCCTGGTCCTGGTCAAATACAGAATGGTGCTTTAGAAACTCAAGATCAGAGAATCCAACATCATCTTCTGCAGCAAGTAAGTTCTTATTTGTATTTTATTATTTTGTTTTATTTTATAAGTTTGTTTTGGTTTTTAAAAAATTGAATTTTGTGTTGCACTCTCCGTCGAGTTGCTCTATCTCTAACAGGAATGCAAAAAGCAAAATTATAGGTACCTCTTTTTGCTATCTCGTAAAATCTTTATTTTTAATTGGCATTGAGTAAGTAGTGCATAAGAATTTAGGCAGATCATGTAATATGGAATTACTCCACAGTTTTTAATCTCTGTTTTCTGACTCCAAACTATGGTAAATTTGTGAGCTCTTTAGTCATGTCAGCAAAACTCTACCTAGCTGGAATAGCACGACTCATGTATATTTATTAATACAGATAGGTAGTTAAGTATTTATATATTCTTTTTAATTTTATTTATTTGATTTGAATGGGAATTGTATCTATGTTTTCATGGCTAAATTCACCACAACATATTTAGTATTTTCTAAAAGAAAATTATTGGAGAAGAAAAGAAAATTTGTTTTATTGCCTGATTTCCTTAATTTTGATTATAACATTTTGAGTAATACTAAAAAAATCACATTCATTTTAAGAAAGGCTTAGCAAAGGTTTTCTAATGCCTTATTTATTTTTATAAAAATGCATAGAGAGAATCAGTAAATTAAGCATTTTGTCGTACTGTTGATTTCATTAACAATAGATAGAACTAAGAGTTATTATGGTTAATTTTTTGTTATGAGCCAAAAATGACAATGAGGAGAAAAATTAGAATAAGATAAAGATAAGTACCACGAGGCCTAGGAAGGTGTGTAGGGGTGACAGAGTAGGAGCGACATGGTCCTCTTAAATATTTTCTGTTGTATGTCTTTTTTGTATAAATATTAAACCTTAGTATCATAAAATTATAAATTATGTTTACTTTGTACTTTAAATATGTTCAATATACAGCAAAGATATTGATTTTCGAAATCTTCTTTTTCTTTGAATACATCTTCTTCCTTGCCTGATTCTGTCAGTTATGAACTTATTCAACGCCTTCAGGGTAGAAGCTCAAATTTTGAATTTGGTTTTCTATTTTAAAAAGAGAAGGGTATAATCAACTTTCCTAGTTACATACTTATATATCTTTCTTTGAATTGCTAATATGCTTTCGAACGCAAGTTATAGAGAATTATATTTTACATCTATAATTTATTGATAATGTTTATAAGAGTTAGAGACTGTTGATGAATGGAGTTTATGTGTATATATTCATACAACTAAAAGTTATCTACATTTTTTGTATCTTGATCATTTCTCTAATAGATAGTTTTCATTACCTGCCCTTCAATTTTATAATTTAACATTTATTAAACTTCTAGAAAAACCCTTTTAGAGTTCGTACCCTGATACTTATGATTTGAAGATAATGATTTTGAACTGTTAAGGGGTGAAATATTTTCCTTATTATTTGAAACTATGCATATCTAAATATTACATTTCTCTATTACTATTTATAGCTTCTTATTATTATTATTATTATATTATTGGAAATTGGGCTGCAAAGAGTAAAGTTTTATTTAAATTCAAAATTTATAATTTGTGTTTTAGAAATTATCGTCTCCAATTTTATAAGTAATTAGAAGGAATCCATTAATAACAAAAGGTATAAGTTATTGTCTTGAAATTTGATGAAGGATAATACTATTTAAAACCTATTTTAATGGGCTGTTGTTTTTTAAAGAATTAACACTGTTGTGGAATAATAAGCAGCATTATTCCTCTCTCAAAAGTCTTTATTGTTGTGGTAACAATATGCTTAGCTAATTTCTTTACCTAATTGTGGGATCTTCCAAAATCAATAAAAGTACATGAGCTAAAATCTTTAAAACTTATCATAAGTTAAAATGAACATGTTTTTTTATTGAATAGAAGGCTTTTATATTGTTATTCAAAAGTTAAGTGTATAAAAAACAAAATGTTGATTTTTGACAAATATGGACTGAGGCAAGGACACATTTGTTTTCCTCATTGGTTTTGCTTATTTTGGTGCTTCTCCTTAATAAGATACGATGCGAGATATTCTGTAGAAACTGTGGGACTGTTTAGTGGGTTGGTCTTGGAAAATATTTTCTCTTGGCTCAATGGTTCATGGGTTTGGTGCCTTAATAGATGTCAAAACATGATAGTAATTGGATTGTTCTCTGATAATTGTTTTAATCAAAATAAGGTTGTTAAGTTTTTATAAAAATGGAGCATTGAGATTAAAGAACACAATGGGTATGATGTAAAAACAATTTTAGGTTGGAGATTAAGGGAAATCAAAGTTTCGATTTTAAGGAGAAAATGTATACAACCAATTCTTCACACTATTTTTATTCTAGACTAAGTGTTTTCAAGGCCAAAGGCCTCATCTTCAGAGCCCAGGCACCTAGATTATTGCTGTATGTTTGGGAAGTAAAGGGATAAAGCCCTAAGATGAGATCTCAGGTTTTAATAGGTCTGTAATAAAGAATAGTGAAAAGAATTGACCATCCTCATTCTGTATAAGAACTTTTCTACAAATCAAAAATCATTAAATATTGAGGTTTTTATTATTTTTTGGGCTCATTAAAGACACATATTATCATCAAGGCCTTCCCCAAGTATATGTACAATACCTCTTATTAAAAGGGAAATAATTTCATCTTTAATCAATGTATTAAATTTAGTTAAGCATGCACCCTCCTTTTGCTACTGTTGCAAATTATAGTGTGGGGTACGCTAAATTGGAGTACTGGCGGTTTTTCTCTCAAAGATGCCAATCTGCTTGCAATATAATTTTAATTTAATGGACAGCCTCACCAGCCTAAACAAATGTGTGCATCTCCCTGATTGGTTATGCACTTTTAAAAATTTTAAAAGTATGTTGGATATGGTTCTTTTGGCATTTGCGTTTTGTAGGTCTTTAATGGGTTCTTTTCTATGCTTTTTTTATAAATTTATCGTATACATTTCTGAATACATAAATTATTTTGACCCTTAGAATATAAATTTTTTCAAGAATTAATAATTTGGAATATCATGATTAAGCTAGAAGGTAAAAGTTAAAACTTCAGACATTTATGTTCTTCTATGGTGCTACAACCCATCAACGGATCTGTGCCTCCTCTATTAGCCCCTGCCAGTCAGTTCAGTCCCGAGTTCTGGTTCTTCCCTTAAGGGTTATTGTTAGCTTCCTTAAGTCTTATTTATTTTTTTTAAATTTATTTAATTTTTTTAATCAAATTTAATAACAGGCACATTAATTACATTGGCTCTCTTCTCCAACACAAGTTATCCCTTTTGTAGGATAATCTTTTGAGATAATAATAAAAACTTAGCGAACAAAGATTTATAGCTTGATATGTTGATCTAACTGCTGGTTTAAAGCCAAGTCCATAAGTGAAATGATTTGGTTGTTAGAGTAATCTCTTACTTTCAATCCTCAATTAAACAACTCATAGTAAATGAATCTTGCTCTATTTCCAAGTCTTCCAACATACAAAGAATCCAGTCCTTTCAATCCAAAATCCTCAGAATAAGCACTAATGCTCCCTATAATGTACCCAATTCCTCATTTCACCACCTCTTTCCTTCCATTTTTACCCTTTTCCACAGACAACTGCCATCCTAATTCACTAACGCTGAACCTCTCCTTTAACTCCAACCCTTTCAACCTTCCCCATCGATTCAAACGAAGATGGCCTTGTGACTTCCTGGAAACATGATAATTAATTTGAGAGTGATTTTATTGGTCGCCATCTCCCATTTTGCAATTGTAATTTAGTGTTACTTTTTAGTTCTTCATTGTAATCAAATTACAAAATGTTTTTATATAAACAGAAAAATAATAAATTAATTTAAACATTTATTCAATTTCCCTAGTAGAGTACATGTCTTGAAACGTAAATGCCATATTTGAGAGGAATTGTGATTTAAATTCAAATTCATTTTAAATACAGTAGTTAATTTTCTTTTACTTTATAAAAGATATATGAACATAAATATATGTAAATAATAATATAGAATGAAGCAATTATTAATTTGATTCTATGAAAATTTACTCATTTAACTATAGCTGTTAATTAAAATTGACAAAAATGTTAATATTTTTATATATTGATTAGAGTAGTGTAGGATACTTCAGGTTTCAGCTTTAAAGGCTAACCGCTCTACTTTATTTTATTAGTTTGTTTTTACTGCAGTATAAAGTTGAGTTTTCAAGTGTTTTACATAGACAGTTGAAAATTTATGAAGATTTATGTAAAGCAATCATTCCTCTTTGGTCATATTACAAGTTCTGCATGATATTTTGGTTTTTTGTGTATAACTATTGATGATTCTATGTACCAACTTTGTTGGTTGCTTGGTTTGCTGTATGTAGAGGGATCTAACTGAACTTAACTCGCAGATAATTTTCCTGTATAATTTTGATGAGATATGGATTTTATGAATTGATAGGGTAATGCTTTTAGATAACTAAGTATGGAGAAAAAGTTTTAAAATATTGTTTCTGGGGTATTTCCAGGGTGATCAAGGTGTTATGAATATGTAATTAGTTCTATTCTGTTTTTGGAGCTTTAGGTAAATATTTAATTTTTTTGTATGTGGTATCCTAACTTTAAGACAGTTATTTAAAGGGTTAGTTAGATTTGAGACCAAATGGATGAGTTAAATATTTATGACAATTAATTATTAAATGTTATATGAAGCATTTTCTGGAAAATTGTACAGGGATATGTTTTAATGTGCATGATCACTTTCGAAGCCAGTATTCATTCCTTATTATGTTCGCTAAGATATTCATGAATTCTCTATGAATCACTCAGTAGCAATATTTAATTTTAGTTTGGTTATCAAAATTCAATAATCCGTTAAATTTGTAATTTCTACTTAATTATCTATATAAACAGTTGTGATATGTGGTTCTGAGCAAAATAAGAATTCTTCTTATATTGTCAATATTATTTGCCTTATCAGTGTCTAATGCATCATTATCTGTTTAGTGTATATTATGGTCTTGACTAATATTTCTGTTTTGTGTTATATATTAATTTATTGTTGTCTTTCTTTAAAAACTACTTTTTTATATGATACAGTTTTAAAAATATTTGTTAGTATTACTTTTTTTTGCTACCCATTTTAACCCTTTAACGGTCATTAGGAGTGGACAGTGGAAAAATAAAAGTTGCCTGAATGAAAAAACACGACTGGTGGACGTATTTCGGAATTTTGGTGATAAAAAAGAAAAATCATGGTGGTGAAAATATCGCCTCTAACTTATAAAAGGTTAATTCTAACTAAAACACCAGAAGATCTGACAGCTATTTTTTTTTCAGGGACCAAAGGCTCAATTAGTCCCGATTGGAGGTTTGAAAGGGCAAGCTGGATCACTTCAATCTCCTCCTAATGTTTCAGTCAGCAAATCTGGGGTTGACCAGATGGTTGTCCCTATTCAGCATCAGCTAGGGCAACAATCAATGAACACTTCTGGTCCAGGTAAGAGCTTGAATATTCCATATTTAAAAATAAAGTTGATAGCAAATTGTATTATATATATATATATANTATATATATAGCTTTTTTTAAAAACTCAAATTATTAATATTATCAAATTATTAAAAATAATAATTGGGAGGGATTTCCTAAAGTAACTTGAAGGATGGATAAGAGAATGAGATAAAATATAAAGGGTCAATGACCTATCTTCCAGTATGGTATAAGAGAACAGATTGAGTTTGTACTGAAGGTAGAGTGATTAGGCTGTGGAGATTTATTAAGGCAGAACTTTAGGTTCCATAATAATTAAAAATAACATTTAAGAAACTTCCTAATGTAGGAATTTACTAATAATTTACTAAGTTAATTAAAATACTTGATCAACCCAGGTGAAAAATCAGAAGTTGATATGTGGATGTTCTATATGTCTTGAACAAATGGAAAGAGAGTTCAAATAATTGAAGAACATTTAAGTATCTCAAAAAATACCTTCCCACCATGGTTCTTGCAAAGACTATTCTCACCACGATGACTAAAACAAAGAGAAAAGGCTGAGCTGATTAGAATTATTTAAGAACTATGTTAGTAGCGCTTGCCTTACTGTTGCACTTATATTTTACCTCAAGTGACCGAGATTCTGCTATTCATGATTCTTCTCAGCTTACTTGCTCTGCCTTCAATAAGACTTCAAGTCTCTCTGACAATGTGTGTATTACTGGGAATGATGCAAGTTTGAATTTTTCGAGAATATTTTCTTAAAATGTTTCAAGGGGTTCCCTCCTGAACTTTTGTGAAGCAAAAAATCTTAGTATAAATAAAATAAAATAAAAATCAGGAATTCAACCATGTTGTAGAGTTGTTAACCAATGGAAGCCGTTTTTAAAATTTGTAACATACTAACCATCTCATTGTTGGAATCAAGTATATGAGTTAATGATAGTTTAAATGGTTTCTTAAATTTTGCAGCTAGTAACTTTCCAGACTAAAAGTATTTCATCTGTAATCATAATAGGATGAAATAAGTATTTCTATCATTTATTTTCTGTTTCATTATTGTGACATACTCTCTTTGGGGAAAGCTTAGAACTTTTTTCTAGCTATAAATTTATATTCTTATGTACAAACTGCAAAAAAATTGTTAATGCTTGTATGTCAGAAAAGATCATTATTTTCATAATATTTCAAATTATATAAAAAGTAAACTAATGTATTTGTAAATATGCGTTTTATATTATTAATAACAGTGGAACAGATAATTGAATACATCTTTCTTTTAACTAATATCCTATGAGCATTTATAGTTTTATGTAATGATTATTTTTCAGGTATGATAATTACCAGTTCTGCACTGAATCAGATGTCAGGGAATCTTGTTGTTACAAACAAACAGCTCCCAGTATCAGCTGTTACCACAATGATGGTACAGTCAAACACTGGTGCTCCCCAGGCTCAAGGTAGTTTTTTGATGTCCAAAATATTTAATTAATTTAACTCTTAACATTTATTTGATTTATCTGCTCTTTTCTGTTTTTTGTAGTAAATTTACTTCAGGGACAAAATGGGCCAGTGGCTGGTATGCGAACAGTTGGTATGCAAGGGATTCATGTCAATAGAGTTCAAAGTCCACTACATTCTATGAATGTTCAACAACCTAGGTTACAGGTATGATTTTCTAAAATAATTATTTATTTTTTTCTATTTTATCTATAAATTAATATCTGAATTGCTTAGTTATGTGTGTGTTTGAGTGTGTATTTAAAGAGAGAGAGAACTCAAGATATTTCTTTAAGAGCAGGTGGCTCAAAAATTAGGAGCTCCAAGAACTCTTCTTTCAACATTGTGCTAATAGTACTTTGGTACTATTTTTATAGTATAATAATACTAATGGTACTTCTTGGTTTTGTAAATATGTTGTTAAAAGTCATACAATTCATTTAATACATGAAGCTCATTAAAATTATAAATGATTAAATATAAAATAAAACATGGCAAACATATTTGAAGCATAGCTTTTTTTTATTGTGGGACTCCGATAAAGCGGGAGGATTAAATGCACAAAAATGAACTAACTGGTTGATAACATATTCTTGGACATGATAAAAATTTTGCATAAAATTAGAGGTAGATTGTTTATCTTAAATTAGCATGTGTGTGTGTTTATATATATATATATATATATATATATATATATATATATATATATACACACACACACACACATACATATACATACATACTTACATATATCTAATAAAATCAAAATGCATTGGGTGGTTAACTTGGAAGCAAAACTTTTGTATGTTTTTGTTCCCCCAGGAGATAAGTTCTTTCTTTTTCAATAAATTATATGTTTATTGTTTCCTGTGTCAAGATAATCCCTTCTTGGGATCTATTTTTCTTCTACATTTTATGATAATGTTATAATTTTACTGGTAGTCGTATGATTGAACTCAGCCTTCAAAACAACTACAAATTTCTGGTTCACTGGTTCAAAATAATTAAAAAGTCACGCAAGTAATTTTTCTATTATATTCTTTGTTAATGTATTAATTTAAAGAGATATAATTAAGTTTTCAACTAATTATTCTTGTCCCCTGAGTCAAAATGAACTTGTCTTGTAATTAATTTTTTCCCTGCTATAATATTAAAACAAAAAATAAAAGTCAAAATCATCAAAAAGATACTTTGAATAACAAATTTGATTTCTTATGTCCACTAAAAACTATGAAAAACTATTACTGTCATTTTTCCTGTATATTTTTTCAAATGAATCTCAAATATATGGTTCTCTTAGAAGAAATTCTTATCAAAAACCAGTCATATCTTTTGCAGAAAGTAAAAAAATAGAAAACGAACTTTTTCCCTGGCCTTAATAGATTTAATCCATCATGATTCCAAATAAGTTTTTCATCGGATTGTACGTCTTTAAAGCTACGCCTTACAGCTTGGCCACTCTTGTTGTTCCACACATATTTTTGCCCTCACAATTTTTGCCATATTTCCATCATGGATTTCTCAAAGATATGATATTCAAATTCTCACATCCCTTGTAATTGTATTTAATGTTGTTCAATTTTAATGTTAAATGAAATTAAAAATATATATTAAATATTATTTTTCTATCTACTAGAAAATAAACTATTTTGGAAAATTTTATAGCATTTTTTTACTTACATCTCAGTAATTAGATGATCGTGAATATAATCACCTATGAGACAACTCTAAATAAATTCAATATTTTTTCTAAGAAAGAAATAATAAATCTCACTAATTGAAAATCAAACCTGGGACTGTTTGACATAGCTGTCTATTTGGTCTCAGGCCGAATGATATGTCACTTCCTCAAATGCTATTTGTTTATTTATTTTATTTTTTTAACATGTTACATCTAATTTCACAAAGGACCTGAAAGTCACATTCAGTGAGTGGTCACACCACACAATTGAACATTATATATTTGTAATTTCTTTTATAATGCAGCATTTTAACATTCATAAGACATATTTAAAATTTAATTTCTCCTTGGATGTTTTCTTTTACAGTTAACTGTAGTTAATTTTTGTTTCAGGGTGCTAACATGTCAGGAATTAGTGGCAATCCATATGGCTATCCTCAACAAAGGCCAGTTCCCCCCAATCTTTCTGCAATACCCCAGCAGAGGTTTCCTACATTGGGTAAGAATTTAATTTTTGAACTATTACGTTATTTTTAGTAACTCATACTAAATTTAATGTAAATTAGTGATTTATTCCTTTTTCTGCCCATCTTGGGAATGTGGAATTTGCAGCACTGGGGTTGACTTTTTCATTATGTAATGAATATATTGCATACTTTTTTTTTTACTTAGGCTTGTTCCCAAAATATTCTGAGTGTATGGAAGTATTACCTAAGTATGTTAATGGACAAGTACATCATTTCACTGTAGAGTATATATATTTACAATTATTGAGGAAAAATTTACTTCTAATAAAGTGTTTTCTGGTAGATGCTGTCACTTCTTGTTAAAAATGTAACATTCACCTAAAAGAAGTTAACTACAGACTTTCCTTATTTGTCCTTTAATGGATTTACTCTTTGCCATTATCTATGCCAGGACTCGTTAGTCATGTGTGTCATAGAGACCAGTGACTAGATGAAAACTTAGCATGAAGTATATAGAACTGACTTAGAACTGTATTTTTTATGGATTTTATTTATTGCTCATTTAGCTGACAAATCTTGGAAAATTATTTTTCTGTCATCATAATCATAATTTCTTTTATCTTTTCCCTTTTTATGAGTGTGCCTCCACAATCTATCAACTTATTTTTTCTTAAAAAAAAAAAATACATTCTTTTCTTCCAAAACAGCACTTTCATACATACAGTCCATAAGTGACAGTTGCTGAAAAAACCTTCTCTGTGTCTAGAAATCCCACCGCCATGAACTGGTTACTTATAAATTATTTTGCCTTTGTTATAGAAGCCAGGTTTTTGTGGAGCAAGAATTTAACTTCTTTGCACTTGACACCAGTATAAAAGATTGTGTGTAATCTTATAGTTTACCCGCTCCATTTCCCTTTTTTTTACTTTTCATAATTTTTATTCTTAATAATTCAGATGTAAAGACTGGTGAAAAAGTTGTGCTTTCTCCATTTAATGTATGTTAAGCTGATCTCTCAGACCTATTTCAATAATTATTTAGTGGAAGTGTTTCTGTCTTAGCAACAAATTGATAATTTATGCACCAATAACTTTAATTACTAGTCATTCTGTAGTAATTAAACTATAAGTAACTTGTAATGAATACAATTAAAACAATAAAAATATATTATTAGCCTGATATGGTTTTTCTAGCTATGATCTCTGGAGACATTTGAGTTTTGTGTATATGTGCTATTTTTGGTGATCATTAGAAAGATTGTTCCTTAATCAAAGCCAAAAGGAAACCAAAAATATGAATCAGTTGATTCATATTCTATGTTGACATTGTTATGTCAACATTATCACTTATTTTGTTAACATTTGGTTTGAAATCAGTCCTGGGCAAGCTTTTAGCTATTAATAAACATTTTTCTAGTTCAATGGGTATTATAATTGATTGTTAACCTATAGATAACCCCTTCTCCATGATCACATCAAGAAAAAAACAACTAAAATTTCAAATCAAATTATTCTTATTTAGTATATACTTTCCATTATTTCCCCCTTAAAAATAAATGTATTATCAATTAATTCAAAAGGAATGAATTGATTCATTGTTACTCCATTAGTATACAATTTTTATTGGGAGTTCATTGTTGATATTGTAAAAATCCTGACTGAAGCAAAAATGGTGAATCCTAAGTGAAACAAATTTCAAAAACTGAGGAAAATACGACCTATTGCTTTCACCAAGTTGTGTGTAAATTCTTTCTTTAACTTAGTATTAACAAATATACAAAAAAGCTTACTTTAAGTTCAAAGGATTGAATTACTTATTTTAAACAAAATATCAGAATTTACTTAATAAGAATGATCTTTCAAACTTAGTTAAGGGTTCTAAGTTTAGGAATATTATATTTAATTTTGACTCTCTTAGGTCAAGTGTTTAACTAAACAGGTTTTCAATTGTTTAGCCTCCAACCGTTACCCTCTTATATATTTTGTAAGAATTAATTTAAAATACTTCGAATTTTGTTTGGCAGGGGCTCAATTAATTAAATTGAATAAAAGAATTATGGTTAACAGGTGCTGGTGGTGGGGTGGATGCAAGTGGAGGCCTGAGCGGCGGTGCAACTGGAGCTGGGCAGGCAGCCTCCCCTGCGGTAACTGGTTCAGGGCCCCAGCCGCCCGCTCAGCCACCGACCTCCACCTCGGCCGACCCTGAAAAGAGGAAGCTCATTCAACAACAGCTTGTCCTCCTCCTGCACGCACACAAATGTCAGAGAAGAGAAAATCAATCCAATGGTGAAAATATACAGGTGAGCTATTTTACTGCTTGAGAATACAAATTATGTATTAAATACTTATTTTGTATATTGGCATTGTTCAGTTAACATTAGGTTTAAACCCAAATAAGCCTTGGGTTTTTAAGAACAGTCCAGTTCCGCGAGAGCTAACCTACAGATAACCATTTCTCCATGGTCCTCTCATTAAGAAAAAAGTTACAATTTCAAATCAAAAAAGAATTTTCAAAAGGAGAGTTTTTTTTTATCGTAGATATTATTATTAGATGACTTTAGTTGGGGTTCGGTCAAGGTAGATCTAAATAAATACAAATTTTAAAAAATTCACTTTTTTAAAAATTTGTATTTATTTGGATCTACCTTGACCGAACCTAAACTAAAATTATTTAATAAAAAAAATTTTCCTGTATTTCCTCCTTAAAAATAAACGTATAGGTAACAATCATTTAGCATAGAAAAATCTTCTGGAAAATTAATTGCTCACATTTTATTAATTTGTAAATATTTTCAGCAATGCACTCTTCCTCATTGCATGACAATGAAAAATGTTTTGAATCATATGACTACTTGTCAAGCTGGCAAAACATGTACTGTTCCACACTGTTCATCATCACGGCAAATTATTTCTCATTGGAAGCATTGTGTGAGGCCAGATTGTCCTGTTTGTCTTCCCTTGAAACAGGCTGATAGGCATCGTACAAATAATAATAGTAAGTATTCCATTGGCTATTTATTACTAGTCTTAATAAAGCAAATAATATAAATTACTAATTTCTCCAAAGCTGTTAATTGTTTATTGAGAGTTAGTCTATTCTAGTCATGAGGTTATTTAATAGATGTAAAATAACTTATGTATGTTAAATTGAAAATCCTCTTAACAAAGTAATGCTACCAGTACTACTAGTAATGGTAGTAATAAAGGATGATGATATTGATCTGTCCTTTACATTCACATTTTTATTCTTTTCATACTATTTCCCAGTAACATTTATAATTTTTTTCAATACACATCTTTCTTCTAGTATACCTAATAAGCTTGCATATGTCATAAGTGCCTCTTGAAGAATTTCATTTTTAATGTTTTTGAACTTATTTTTTTAATTGAAGTCCTTTCTTAAGTTAAGAAAAAACTTCAATTAAAAAAATTAGTCTCCTCAAAAACTTTCTCAAGTTAAGAAAGACTGTCGGAAGACTGACTCAAGAGATAGTTTAGTTTAGGTAAATGGAGGAAAGAGCTGGTTTTTCCGGACTTAAATGTTCGTTCCGAAGCTCTGAAGATGTTGACTCTCTAGCTTTAATATGAATAATTTCTGTTTATATCTAATTTAATAAGGCATTTATAAAAGAACTAATAAGTCCAGTGCATTATTCTTAGGTTAATTCAATTGTTATTTTGTTTATCATTTAAGAGCTAATCTTTTAGCAAATTAAGGATTTTTATTAGACTCTTGTTTGGCAAAGGGCCACTACCTGAAAATCAAATCATGGTGATAATTGTGGTTAAATGATTAAAAATTTTTATTTTTTTCTAGTCCTTATCACTAGACACCTAAATAATAGTCTGAAATATGTATGTGTGTGCAGCTCTAGATTTAGAGGAAGGCAAACATTTAAAATCATATCTTCTTTATTAATTTTACGAAAAAATGCTTAAAACATAATAGGTTCAAAAGATAATTTTCCAATCTTCAATGTAACACATTTCTTTTAAAAACACATATAAAGGAAGATTTTTAGGTTATAAATTTGAGTGGTTTTCTTTACAACTACCTATTCCATCATGTAGATTTATAATCATTACTAACATTGTAAGCCAAGCCCCATGATTTATTAAAGAATGAACACTACTAAAAGTTTAGGTGATTATTATGATATAGCACTAAATTGATCATAAAGAGAAAAGGTAATGCGACTTAGGTTTAAGGGTAGGGGGTGATGATGTTCGTAGTCATTCTTTAATATCCTCACAATAATGAAGAATGAATTACAATATCTTCATTATTGTAGATGTATTAAAGAGTGATAACATTTTTTTGTAAGAATGTTTGAAAATTAAATGATGCATCTGCTATTATTAATATATTTTGTCACAACATTAATTTTATTTAATGATAGCCACAAAGTACACAGTAACTAGTGTATATTTGTATTATTTAATATTAATTAAATCTTCCAGAATCAGAATGTTCTAGACACTGAGTAGAAAAATTGCCTCAGCTTTCTCAGTATCCCACTGCCTTTTGTTGACAGAAGAAACTAAACCTATCAAAACATTATTAATATTATTATGGATTTATTTGAATATTTATTTATTTTAAAATTTATGAATATGTCAATTTTCAATAAATAAACTTGATTGAATAACTTGTCTTTAATTTTACATAAAACAGGCTATCTGCTCTAAACTATACAGTTTATGATTAAACTTTTACCCTTTCTGCTTCAATTTATCAAGTTATTGATATATATTATTACAAAGCTTATTTTAATTTTTAAGCAACAATTGTACAAGGAGTAACAAAACATATTCCCAATCTCTTAAATTTGAAAAAAAAAATTTGACTAAATAATATGCAGTTCAGATATATTTAAAAAATGCATTTTTTTATCATAATATAATTTTTTACTTATTTANAGTTTGGTAGCGATTTCCCATGGGATAAGTTCGAGTGTTAATTATTTATGCATATCATCAATCACAATAACTCTCATTGGTGGTTATTGCTATTAACCAGTGTTGTTCTTATAATATATGGAGTAAATTTGTGTGTGTGTGTATATGATATAGTGGAATAAAAGTTAAATTCTTGACTTTTTGATCTATATATATATCAGATTGAGAATTTACTAATATTATTTTCTGCCATAATATACTGGTAATCATTATATTTATGGGATGTGGTTGGGTTATTTATAACAAAATAATGAGTGTTTAATGAGGTGAAAACTTCATTTTAGTTTGCATACATATTTCTTCTTATCCTAATATAATTAAGACTATTATTAAAAGTATCCTAATACTAATTATCTAAATAATGGAATTTAAAAAGTCATTATAGTGTGTGTGTGTATTCTCTCCTAGTTGCTTGCCCATGAATGTGTTAATGATAGTAGAGTAGAAGTTTGATGATATAAGGTTGATATTAAATACTTTTAGAATTAAAATTATATATATTCTATTACAGCTAGTGAATTTACTTCATTTTTTCAGGTGTAGCCAACCAAAATACAAATGCATCAGGGCCTACCAATCCATCAGCATCCGACATGAGGAGGGCTTATGATGCTCTTGGAATACAATGCCCTACTTCTGGAACAGCTGGGGGACCTCTTCTAGCTCCAGTTGCGCCTCGTCCTCGCCTCCAAGCACCTGCACCGAGAGTCCTTCCACCTCAGGCTGCTCCACCTGCACCTCAGCAACCCCAACCT
The DNA here is from genome assembly GCA_000696205.2 of Oncopeltus fasciatus. Classification (NCBI taxonomy): domain Eukaryota; kingdom Metazoa; phylum Arthropoda; class Insecta; order Hemiptera; family Lygaeidae; genus Oncopeltus; species Oncopeltus fasciatus. The sequence goes on along the minus strand of KZ808466.1, from coordinate 123,744 downwards.
GGTATTTATTTAACATTTTTCAACTTACCTTACACCTTTTTTCTTATTATTTGTAGAGAAAGATTAGGAAAGTATATGTATTTTTAGTTACAAAATATATTTGATGTATTTATTTAGGGGGGAAATTAAAATAGAACATGATTTCTGCATCACTTTCTCTTGTCAAGAAAAAAAAAAAAGTATGCACAACAGATTGTTGGGATAAAAATAATTTGTCTAAACCATAAATTCAAGAAAATATCAATAATCTTAAATAAGTCTCTTTAAGGGCTAGTTATTAGTTGCTTGAACCCTCAATAAGCATATATTTTTTGTTTATCTTATATATGTTTTTCCTTATTCACTATCTTCTGAATGCATTTTTAATTATATAATAAATCCATCTTATAAAAAAAAAGGAATATTTATTTATCAATTTTCTGATATATCTTGTAATATTAGGCTTAATCTTATACGTCTCAATTTGGCTTTAAATTTATTTCTAAAAACCTATTGTTTTATTTAAAACATGATTTTTCTCTACTAATTTTGCATCTAATACTGATACCTCTTCAGGAACTTAATACAGCTTTATTAATAATTTCCTACAAAATGTTATTTGAGCTCCTGAAGAGGTATCATTATTATACACAAAACTAAGCAAAAATTAAGTTATAATAAAATATATTTTTTTACTGTTAGCTACTATATTTTATATTTTCAAAAACTTCATATATTTAAAAAAAATTAGAAGTTTTTATAAAAAAAAAAACCCATGTTATTAATTCTGTTTAAGTCCTTTTTGATTGCTGAGCATATCCCGAAATATAATTTTTTTATTTATATATTGAGCATCGACTGCTGATTGTCATTAGCACTAATTTTTATTGCATCAGTATTATGAAAGCTAGCTGTACTGAAAGAATAAATTTTGATCAATAATATGAGTACAAAAATTGATGAGAGATTAGATTTAAACAGCTGATTAAGTATTCAGTATTTTAGTTAGATTAATTTACCCTAGTTTAGTATATTTTTTTAAATCATCATAAAAGGTTCTTTGAACTTCCATGGAGCCATATAACTTTAGAGTTGTTGGCCTCATGAAGTGAATGTAAGAAGTTAACTCTGTAAATGACACTGTTAATTAGACACTGTCATCAAAAAGAATAATGCCAAACTTTAGCTTACTCATTAAGTTAAAGCATTCATCATAGCTCATCGTTATGAATACCAGTCACTTCAACCATATGCTGGAATAAATTTATAGACCTTAGGATTTTATCTAGAGATTTTTTAAATGCCTGATGAACTGCTTTTAAAGGTCTTTCTAAACTGATTTTAATGACAGCATTTGCTGAGCAAAGTTCTCATAATTTTTTTAATTTATTTTTGTTTCATGAAATTTACTTATATTTTTTATTTCAATGATTTATTTATTCTCTTTAGGGAATGCAGTTGTATCTAATCTCCCATTAGAAACCCAAAATTCCCAGGGACCTAGTGCAACAGTAGCCCAAACTGCTGCAAGTATACAACAGTCAACTGCCAGCATGCATAACAATCTGTTTGGACTGGTATCTAATTCTGATGGAGTAACTGCCAATGTAAGTAGAGATTCTTATTAAACAGTACTTTCTCATGTGAAGAAGTAAACATAATAATCGGGATACTGAGGGGAGAACCATATTTTATGACACTAGGGCCTGAAAATGGTGTATTGACACTACAGAATAAAAAATTATTGAAAAAGGAAAGATTATATCTCTTTCATCCCTAAAAAAAGTTTTTATTTTAGCCAACATTTCGGCCTGAATTTCAGTCATTCATCAGGGCTGAATATGAAAAAGAAACATATCTATATAATATAGGAAATAATATAGAAACATGTCTATATATGGTAATCAAACAAAGAATAAATAAATGGAAATGTAAAACTGTGTGTAAAATCAGCTATATAAAATGGATACTAAACATATTGAAAAGAAAGAAAAAATATTTATAATATTTTTAGCACGAGTCTCAATTAAACACAGTTATATAATTTCATTTATTTCTTCTTCTTTTTAGACATGTTTATATTTTTTTATGGTTTTTTTTTCTTTCAAATTTAGGCCGAAACTTTGGCTAAAATAAGAACTTTTGATTATAAATTAGTTTCTAATTCTTCAACTACCAAGACAAATTCCTAATATTCCTAATTCCTAATAATCCTCTTTTCTTAAATATTATATATTTCTATTACATCAAGAACAGGCTTACATTAACATAATTTGTGTGTATGCATATGCGTGTGTGTATTGTTGCTTTCCCAGCTAGCTTCTACTTATCATTTACAACTTTTTTTTTTTTGTGTGTGTGTGTATCTTCAGCAAGAAATTAATTATATAGGATCACTTAATAGAATATTAAGTTGTTTAATAGTTTCTTCATTTCATTTGGATAAATTGCTGTGTATGGATAAACATGCCATAAGATATGTGTATTCACAAAAGACTAGCTTAATAGAAATTAATTAATTTTTTTTTTTTTTTGTATTGTTTCACTTCTTTAACCTCTCACCCACATAATTGTATTAGTATATTTTATATTTCTCAAAAATATTGGTATGTGTTTATTCTCAGTTATTTATCACAAACTGGAAGTAAACAATTAACCTTATTTTCTGACTTTTCCCCAATCTATGCAAAAGGGAAGAATTTAATTATCTGGGTATGTAACCTTTGGTTCATTGCAAACCAAATCTTAAACAGAATAATTTGTGCTGTTTTAATATTAATCCTGGGTATTTTGGAATACAAAAATTTTATAACTGCTGGGCTATCTGTCCCCCAATTCAGTTGGATTTTAATTATATGTGTGTGTGTAATTCCCCTATGAGCTATAGCAATTATGAAAAATACTGTATTTTACTTTCTGCCAAATCTTAATTTCCTAAGAAGAAAGAAATTTTTAAAATGTCATTTTAGGAATTTCTGATTAAATTATAATGGTTATAATTTGTATTAATTAGTAAAATAGTCAATGCAATAACCGTTTTAAAATTTAATTTTCAAACATTTATGTTCTATAACAGCTTCACAAAAAATGCATATTGAAAAAGTATTCAACAGTCAAGAGTCTGGCTTTCTTGTTTTTACACTCATTGCTCTATTAGGCCATAACAATCAAATCAGCCATTTACTCTCATCTACATTCATCTTGAATGTCACTTTAAAAGTTATTTAGTTTAAAACTTCGAAAATGTAAGGTTACATTTTGCTGGAGAAATTAGTCAGGGTTTCAGAAAAATAAAATACTTCAAAATTGTCGGGTAATTGTTTTATTATAGCCCATGTTTCAAATTAACTTGTAAGTCATCATCAGAGCGATAGTGATGTCTGGTGAGATCTCTAGGGAGTGCATATGATACAGATGTATGGTCACATCTCAGAGTGCAGAACAATACCTCCATCAGAGATCTCTCTAGACGTGATAGTGATTATCAAGGTGACAATGATGACTTACAAGTTAAGTCAAAACGTTCGCAATATTAAAATAAAATAATTACCCAATAATTTTGGAGTATTTTATTTTTCTGATCCTGGCATAGTACTCGAAGGCCAACGAACCTCCAACCATGTAAGGTTACTTTTTTTTTTTTTTTTTTTTTTTTTTCCTAAAACATTATTAATTTATATTAGTTAGTGACAGATAGCTAAAGGAGATTTGTAAGAACAATTGTATTATACTTTGCGGAATTGTTTTATTTGTGGTCACTTAATATTCTTTCTTTCTTTCAGTTGGGCACAACAACTACTGACAGTAGGTTGTCTTCCCTCCAATTACCTACAGGTATCCCAGTGAGTCAGGTTACAGCCAATCCTGTACAAGGAACGAAGGAGTGGCACCAGTCTGTCACTCCTGACCTTAGGAACCACCTTGTACATAAACTGTGAGTGATTCTACATTTTGTTATTGTTCGTTTTTTAAAAATTTATAATAAAGATTTTCACTGGTTATTAAACATTTTAATTTTGTGACTAGTATACTTTATATAGAATTGAATAGAAAGGGATCGATTAGTCCCAATAATTCATTACATCATAAAACATCAGCCCACTTAAAACATTCTCAGTTTCATCTCATCATTGCGATATTCCTTTTTATAGAATAATCATTCACACTGGAAGGAATATGAATCTATTCTAATGTGTCATTTAAGTATTGGTTCTGTTCACAACTAGCAGTTTGGTAGCGATTTCCCATGGGATAAGTTCGAGTGTTAATTATTTATGCATATCATCAATCACAATAACTCTCATTGGTGGTTATTGCTATTAACCAGTGTTGTTCTTATAATATATGGAGTAAATTTGTGTGTGTGTGTATATGATATAGTGGAATAAAAGTTAAATTCTTGACTTTTTGATCCTCTTCTATTCAACATCACATTACAGGTGTAAGATAAGAGTACACCTGAAAGATAAGAACACACAAAATATGTGTTCTGCAGTAGAACAGTAGAAGAAAAGAAAACTGACTATAATTGCCTTTGAGTAGAAGTACACAATAAAGGGTTTAGCTGGAATATAAATATGCTCTTCCTTTAAGAACTTGCCCCTGTTCTTCATGGAACTCAATCACTCATCGAAATTTTCTGGCCCTTGTGATCTCAGCATTCAGTCTTAAATTAGCTTTTAAATAGAGAGAATGGCTTCCATACAAAGGTGTTTTGTTCCCACCCTTGTAAAGTAATAGTAGTGATTATTAAGTAAATTGATAACTGGGAAAGTGTAAAGATTTTTTAGTAAAATTCATGATTAGCTATCAAACTTGGCCAGATTTAGCAAAAGGAAAACAATATTTTAAATTTGTTACAATAAATTCTAATACGTTAAAGAAAATAAAAAATGAAATCATCAACAATTAATAGACTTTGGTTGATCTGTTTTAAGTGATTTCAGCAAAATCATAGAAGTAGAAGACTCCATGCATTTAGAGGAATAGCCAGAAAGCTTTTAGGTTTTGTAAAAAAATTAATATCAACAAACCGTTTTTGCTTCTCTAGTTTGATTGTCCAGTCTTAAATACAGGAATAGTGTTATCAATTAAATATCAAGGGTGAATCATAAGTGCCCAGAGTTTTCTGCTTCTACAATATTTGTAGACTGCTTGAAGGACATGACACAAGAGTTCAATTTATTCTCTCGGCAGATCTATCATGCTGATATCAGGCTTGTTTTGAAAAATATTGCTGAAAACTCTTAATGAGAGGTTAATTTGGTTGTTGATGAAGATAACAGGTATACTTTCAGGGGCAAGTTATTTGGTTTGTGTATAATGGACTAAAGGGAACAAAAATCTAGAGCAGAGGATATTATAGTACTGACACACTCTCTGGAGTTTAGACTTAATGAAGTTCTGAAGGATTTGGAAGATAGAAAGTCTTCTGATATTTTGTACTGATGGACCCTTCTTCTGGCAGCATCATGTATTTTTTGTAAGTCTTTCAGTTCAAGGAGCAGGAGAAGAAATGGTAGAAGTAAAATGGGTTTGGGGAAAAAGAGAAAATGGGAGACTAAGGAAGAGAAAGTTTCTAGGTAAAGTATCTCAAGAAAATCTTTGAGGAAGAAGTAGGTATTTAGGTCAGCAAGGATGAAATGGTTGTAAGAACAGATAACTGATAGAAGAAGATATTTGAAACCTGGGTCAAAGGGGATTTTAAAAGGACTGTAGACAACATGATTAAATCAGGAAGAGGCTAATGAAATCTCTGTAAAGTAATCAAAGTGGAGAAATAAGGAAAACAAGAGATGTGTGAAATATCAAACCTCAACTTCCTGACTCCTCTTGCATGAATAGTGCAAATACCAACAGTATTATGACGAGAAAATTTTGGTTGGGAGAGAATACAGCAAAAAATGGAATGAATGCAGCGGAATAAGTGATGTTTATGCCAGGTTTTGGATACAGCTATAAGAGTTATTTAAGGTTATTGTATCTTTCTCCATTACCTTCTTCCATGTTTCACTTCATGGATCCAATCAGTGGGTTATTATAGCATGTCCAATCCAGTCCAGGTGGTAATAGCATGCAAAGGCTTTATTGACAATCAATGTTGAGATTATTTCCAGAAGAACTTTATGAACTTTTAAAAGTGAAATTTTTGTTAGAGACAATAAGATGAAAAATTTTCTGTCAGGCAAAATTGAAAAACTTGAGAAGCTTTGAATAGAAAAATTTTGAACTAATGCTTGGAGATTGGGGGTTCAGGTCACATTCTCTGATGTTAACAAAGTATGAAAGAGTGGCTGGCTTTATTATTACCAAGTGAGTTTTTCAAAGCTCGGATTCCATAGATTGGCTTCAACAAGACATTCCTTCCACAAATTTAAAAATTGATTCAGATGACGAAGCCAATAACATACTTTAAAGACCCAACAATAAAGGAAGTGGACACATATATCTTCTTTGAACAGGAAGATTCTTATTCCCATCTTTATGACATTAAGAAGTATGAAAATAAAAATAAGAAATATTTTCTTTCAAAATAAATAAATCTAAAAAAGATGATTAACAACTTTATTAACTTGTGACTATTCCCAAAATTATTTATTCATACAAGGCATGCTGTTTTCTTTAAATTTTATATGATTATGCTGTCCGTTAATATAATTTACATTTTGTAACTTCTTTGATATTTTAAATATTTAATTCAGTCATACTTTTTTTAAAATTATTAATTAGTGCCAGTAAAATGTAAAACTTTTTGTAAATTTGTATTAAATAAGTTAATTACAAAATTTTGCTTCATTGTATTACCTAAACATTTGAATTAAATCATCTTTAAATTTGTTTATCCTTGATAAACTCCCCCCCCCCCTCCCCATACCCATTGCCCCAGTTAATTAAGGTACTGAAGATGTTGTGGCATGAAGAACATAATCATTTCAAAAATTTTCTTCTTCATTTATTGGTCTATTTTCTTTGGTCTTTCATTCAATTTTATCTGTTTAGAGTTCAAGCAATATTTCCTACACCTGATCCGCAAGCAATGCTTGACAGGCGTATGCACAACTTAGTGTCATATGCAAGGAAAGTAGAGGGTGATATGTATGAAATGGCAAATTCGAGGGTAAGTTTTATTGATTATTTAGTACTTGATTTTATTCTCTTGTTGGGATTAATAACTAGTAATAATATTATTTTTTTCAGTCGGAGTATTATCACCTGTTAGCCGAAAAAATTTATAAAATTCAAAAGGAATTAGGTAGGTCACATTTAATTATTTTATGAAAATTCATGTATACATTTCTCCTAAATGGTCTTTAAGTTAATTATTATTATGTTCTAATTATAGTTGATGATGGTTTGTGATTAGTCTTTTAATTAACTCTTATGCAATCACTTTTAACATATTAATTTACATTAGGGCAGAAGTATGAGAATAAGGTTCATCCACAACTGGCTTGAGAGAAAAACAGGTTAAAGATGTGATTATCACTTCACTATCCACAGCACATTAGAAAATGTTTATTGCTACCACACCATTTTGATAGTCTGTTTTTTCTATTAGATGAAGAAATTTATCTAAATATAGCTAAGTTTTCCAATTAGTATATCAGGAATCCTTTTAGTCATTAGTAACAGAAAGAAAGACAAACTAACTAACAGAAAAATTAAAGAAGATAAAATGTCTATTATGATGATTAAAAAAACTATACTCACAGGAGTGTAGAACGTTGAACCTTTGGCTCAATTGAACATTGCCTTAGCCCCACCACATTTCCTTATTTCTCAAACTCATAATAAATTTCTATATTTAAATCATTTGGGATATTATTATCAAACTACTAGGAGTGGAGGTTTACCTGGATTCTGGACAAATTTGACTCGGCATTTAGCATATAAGTAATAAGTGTTTTCTGTGAAATAGTAAAATCACATATTATGAATGGGGGTTAAGCTTTAAATACATTATATAACTTGGTATATAGGACTAAAAAATTATACTGTTTATTAAAAAATGTATGTATAAAAAAATATATATATATATACACTAAATGTAATTAGGGTCATTAATTATTAATAATGAAGTCGGAGTCATTATTTTATCAATTAATAATTAATAGGATAAAAAATAGCAAACCTTATTCCAATAATAATTCAAAATATTTTATATTAATTAGCAGATATGCAGTTAGAGGAATGATGGTTAACCTGAAATCTTGATTCAAAACATTCTTAAACCTAAAGCAATCAAAACCTTTATTAAAACCATAAAATTTAAATTTATTTCTTATGAGCAATATAATTTGGTTTATTTTGAGTTACGGTTTAACTGTAACCCAAAATTTCTTAGAAACATTTTCTAACAAATATAAATTTGCAGAAACTCAATGTATTCATAATAATATTCCCCCCCCCCCCTTCTTTTTTTTTTTTTTTTTTTTCTATGGTTCACTACCAAACTCTCCTGACAAGAATCTTCACTCTCTTTTTCTAGTGTTTTATTATCAAATATTTCCTTTCAAGCGGATATTGTATTTTTTGTTAAATGAACAGAACATCTCATAGACACATAATTTTTCCATTTGTTGCCAACTTTCATGTCCATACTTTATGTTTATGCTGGAAATTGCATGAGTTCAGGAAGATTTTTTTTTTAATCAATTCTAAATTGACCGTTAGCAACAATGCTGTGTAATGTTAGGAATCAGATAGTATAAATAAATATAACATATAAATATAAAATAAATTTTGTCTTCTATATATCATCACTAGTTAGTATTTTAGTGATTAATGTTCAAGTTTTGTTTTATTATATTATAGAAGAGAAGAGGCAGAAGCGAAAAGAGCAACAGCAGCTCCAAGCACAACAGCAGGCTGCTCAAGTACAGCAGCAACAACAACAGCAGCAGAGGCCAACTGTACCTTCATCGGTTGTCACCCAATCCATATCTCCAGCTGTTCCTGTTGCTGTTGTACAACCAAACATTAGGCAAATTGTCCCAGGCCAGTCTCCAGGTAGTTTATTTTTTTTTTATTTAGGTGCATTATTTATAATGTCAATTTAATATATATATATTCCTGTATTTCCTCCTTAAAAATAAACGTATAGGTAACAATCATTTAGCATAGAAAAATCTTCTGGAAAATTAATTGCTCACATTTTATTAATTTGTAAATATTTTCAGCAATGCACTCTTCCTCATTGCATGACAATGAAAAATGTTTTGAATCATATGACTACTTGTCAAGCTGGCAAAACATGTACTGTTCCACACTGTTCATCATCACGGCAAATTATTTCTCATTGGAAGCATTGTGTGAGGCCAGATTGTCCTGTTTGTCTTCCCTTGAAACAGGCTGATAGGCATCGT
>KZ808466.1:100379-113388 GCA_000696205.2 Oncopeltus fasciatus | reverse complement strand
CAAGAATTACGCTATGAATTGCTCCCTCATCCGCCGTATTCTCCGGATTTAGCCCCGAGTGACTATTTCTTGTTTCCGAACCTTAAGAAATGGCTTGGCGGAAAGAGATTTTATTCCAACGATGAAATCATCTCACAAACAAATACATATTTTGAGGAGCTCGAGAAATCTTATTTTTTGGAAGGGATAAAAAAATTGGAGAAACGTTGGACGAAGTGTATAGAGCTCAAAGGAGACTATGTTGAAAAATAAAATTACTTTTTATCAAAAAACCTTTGTTTCATTTAAAAAGTCACGCACTTATTGACCCGCCCTCGTAATAAATGATTTTATAAATACATATTATGTTAAAATTAAAATAAAGTAAAGGGGATACAAAAAACACCATTATTTTTTTTTTTAATTTTATTAATGATTGATTTATTTATCTATTTTTTGTATTTGTGTCCCCTATTTGTGCCCTCAGTCGTGAAGGCAAATATCTTGCTCTCTAGCAAGTAATTAAATAGTAGTTGCATTAATTTAAATGGAATATCGCTTATACCACTTTTTTTTGTTAATTATCTCTAGTTCTTATCAGAGCTCAAGCAAACTGAAAATATAAATAAACCTTGATGTGATAGAGGGAAATAATAGGGGAACTATTGTGAAGGTGTTTATAAGAAACTACTATATGGATTATTTTTTTAGCTTTATTCATCATTCGAAGAGTCCATATCATCATATATGCCTATATATTTCATCAGTATGCCACAACAATACATTAGTATATAGTTTTAGGTACTCAATACAGAGGGTGGGATACTTCAGAATGGGCTTAAACAGAAAAAAAAAAATTGTTTTTACCGGTATTTATCAGTCTAGATTAATAATGGGGGGGGGGACTAAGTTTCCTATTGGATACTTTAATAATGATTATGTAAGTTTTAAAAGAATAAAATCAGGGAGAGGATACATTAAAGGGAAGCTCTAGCTATAAAAAATATGAAATTCGACTTATTTTTAACAGTCAAGGTTTAGGATGCTATTATTTTGAGATTCTCTCAATAATTTTATGTAGCAATATGAACTACACTGATGTTATGGCAGGAAGAAGGCTATATCCGAGGAAGCCTTAAGCTGATTTTCTTTTTTCTCAGATATTAAAATTAATTTAGTTAATTATATTTTATTACGCATTTCTGAATTTATACACTATCAAAATAACTTCTTTTTTATCATAAATTAAGTAAAGTTGAGTTTTAATTAATTTATTTTTTGACTTCTTACTATTTACTTTTTTTAAAGAAAGGTTTGATTTATTCACATCATGTTCTGTTCTCAACATTCTGATCATTGATGTTCTTCACAATGGGTATTAATTTATTTAGAATTGTAAAAAGAAGTTAAGGAATAGTAATTTTATTTCACTGTAGGAACCTCCAATGTTCTTGAACTGTGGTTAGTAAATATTTATAAAAAAAAAATGTGCCCAATTTACAGAAAGATAGGTTTAAGGGAAAATGCCCAGGTTACTTCAAAGGGGAAAAAATGTCTATTTTCTTTTTAGTTAGTTATCAATATAAGAATATGTTTAAAAATAATCTGTTAAACTGAAACATGTAATGAGTAAAATTCTTTTATCCCTTCTTTTTTTTTTTTTTTTTTTTTTTTTTATAGCATTAGATAAATAATTATCATGCTGGCAGTTATTGAGAACCCTTCTGAAAAATTAATCAAAAAATCTTGACCTACCTTGGCTAAATAATGAATTTAAATAATTAACTTTATAAATATTATTTTTTTGTGGTATTTAATCCCACGTAAATTTTAACACTTTTTAGTGCAAGGGAACAGATTAAAAATCTAACTGTCCCAGCCAGGACTCGAACCTGGATCTCCTGCTATCCGGGCCAGTGCATTTCCTATTTATGCTACCAAGACGTCTGATAAGTTATTAAATTCCCCGCACTAGTGTCGAGAGTCTATCCTCCGATGCAGACGAATATATCGCTGACATTGTCACGCTGTTTAAATGACTCGTTATTTACTTTTACATTTTAATTGGTAGCATAAATGGAAAATGCGTCGGCCCGGATAGCAGGAGATCCATGTTCGAGTCCTGGCTGGGACGGTTAGATTTTTTATTCTGTTCCCTTGCACTAAAAATTGTTAAAATTTATGTGGGGTTAAATACCACAAAAAATAATATTTATAAATTTAAAAGTAAATAACGAGAGTCATTTAAACGGCTTGACAAGGTCAGCTCCTCCAAGCATAAGATGATATATTCGTCTGCCTCAGAGGTTAGACTCTGGACACTAGTGCAGAATTTAATAACTTATCAGACTTGTCTTGTTAGTATAAATGGAAAATGCACCGGCCCAGATAGCAGGAGATCCAGGTTCGAGTCCTGGCTGGGGACAGTTAGATTTTTATTCTGTTCCCTTGCACTAAAAATTGTTAAATAATTAATTGGTTCCCCTTTATGTCTTAACATGATTATTGAACAATTTTAGTTCAATATTAAGCATCTAATTTTTTTCTATATTTATTTATTTTTCTTAATATTATTAAAATTAATTTATAATCTAAATATGTAATTTTTAATTGGCTCGTGTACTTTGTTCTTAACTGATTTTATTTTAAAGCTTGGTTTTGGCAATATCATTGCAAATAAATCAATGAATATTTTTATTATTTTAATAGCACCTCTTAAAACATAAAAAGGTTTACCTTTATAAAATTAAAAAAAAAAATATTTGTTTTATTTTGCAAGTTATTTACTTTTCTCTGACTTCAGAATGCCCAACAGGTATGCCTGGGATTGGACCAAGGTTGCCTATGGGCCCCAGCCCTAGTGGACCAGGCTCTCAGCAAAGTGTGACTGGTCTCTCCCCCTTTGCGGCCAACCCACCTTCTGTACCACCAACAACTACTAGTCAATTCCAGAATGCCACTCATCAGGTATTAATTTTACATGAGTATAGTGCAGTAATGATGACACAATTTGAAATCAAGTTTTCATAGAATCTTTAAATTTTATGATCTGAAGCTAGTTGTTTTGCTAGTATTTTAGAATGCTTTGTAGGACACAATGAAAGAAGCTGTAATGATAAAGTGCTATATATACCAGATTTTTTCTTCTTTACACTCTTAAATTGCGCAATCACTGTTTTTAAAAATAATTGTTATGAAATTTACTTTGTTTATTTAAGGCATTGCAAAAAAATAATATTTATGTAAACAACACTTTTTTTTAAATAATGATTTTACTTGTGGTATTTCATCCCACTTTACATTTTATACAAGAAATGCCAGGGTTGTAAGATATTTTTCTTTTTCCTGGATCCTTTGCATTTCTTGTATAAAACATTTTTTTTTTTTTTTAATACAACTTTATTATTGATTACATTCTATGCTTTTGTGCAACTTGTAATGTGTTGGTTAACAGTAATAATAATAATTTATACAATATAAGTTAATTTAAAAAAATATTCATAAAATTAAAAAAAAGAAAATAACTGTAATACATAAATATTTAAGTTAGCGTGTACTTTGCTTGATGGAGAAGCTGCCCAGATGGAGAACAGTACTAAATCACTATTTAAATATTTACAGTTTTTTGTTTTTTTCATATTATTATGTGTTGGCAATGAGGAAGTCATGCGGCCATTTCCTATTCAGGCGGCTTGGTGGGTTATCAGGATGGGTAATACTGGATAGAGTTTGGGCTAAAGGATTGGTATGCATGGAAAGGTCAGAGTGAAATAAAAACATATTGTGATGGCATCTTTAACAGAAGGGATTTCAAGATCATTTTAGAGTAAGGATCTTGCAACGTAATAGGGTGCATCAACTATTCTGAGGATTTTGGATTGGAAGAACTGTATTCAAAAGAATACTAGCATCCAAAGATGCTGGATGGTTTATCAGTTCCCCACAGTTCAACTCCATACGTCCAAATAGGTCGGCCATGAAGAATCGATCTGTTAGGTTAGACTAGCGGGAAAGGATATATTTGACCTCAGAGGGGGTGATAGCGTTAGGAGGTGGAGACATAGGAAGAAAGGAATCAAGGAATTATTCTACCTCTGTGCTCTTAAAATGGTTTTTTGGGTCAGGGTGAGGTGAAAGTTTGCTGAAGATGATGGGCAAGGACCAAAAGATGACTGTCAACTATGTCTGCTTTTGGTGCTGTCCAGGTGTCATCATCGTGGCAAAGAAGCTCTATCTCTATAGAAGAGTGATATTTGAGAATTTTTCTGATGGCAGTCCAGAGGGATTTGTCTTCCATTGTGGGTGAGGAGAGATGACTGTTGAATTCTTTATTGTGAAAAGATCTGAGTTCTCGTGTCACTAAATGGCTCAGTATATTATATATTTGGTGGTCGGATGGGTGTCGCCATGTGGTTCTGGCTCGTCTTTGGGATAGTCTAAGTCTGTATATGGTTGGGAAGAGGTTTGGTGTTTAAAGGATTGGGATTCAGAGGTTTTTTGAAAGTAGGTTTGGGTGCTTTCCAGCATGACCGTTGAATAGCAGAGGTGAAGAATTGTTGTATTATTAAGTCTGGACCACGGAAGTTAGTCGCCCTGGAGCCCCATTGTAGATGTTTCGCATTGTAGTTGCCAAAGAGAAAATGTGAGTCCAGTGAGTCAAAGAATTGGCTGAACTGAGGAGAAATATGAATTTTTTTGCAGGACAGTACACTCCTGCAAGGGTGATAGGAAAGATGAAAGTTGAGAGTGGCATAGTGTTAGATTAGATATAGTCTGAATAATCACAGGGAATCAGGTGTTAGAGAGGGAGCTGCTAATCAGAAGAGCTATCCCACCATGGACTTTCCCAGCTGAATGGTCAGCCCTATAAGTTCTGTACCCTGGTATATTGATGTATTTTTGTGACGTAAGTCAGGTTTTTGTTTTTGTCTTTGAGTACGACATCAAATTTTTTATCTTTGAGAAGTTATGTCAGTTTGTCTTTGTGTGTTTGTAAACTATTGGCATTCTGTAGAAGAACTGAGAAATTTGCTGGTAAAGGAATTCATGATTGAGGAACAGAAAAACAGGCAATAAAGGCTGTGATGAGGGGATTTAACATGGACTCCATCATGGATTTGGATCCAGCAAAAAAGATTTCCATGATGGCATACATGTCAGGGGAAGCAGGAGCTGGAGAGGTTTAGGAAATGGCTGCATGAAGGTCATGCGGTGCTGGCTACAAAACATTATTCTGAAAACTTAATATTAAAGATATTTCCTATTACTGCTGTTCAAATTGTAATTCCTATTTCCTGAAACCTTTGAAAATTTTTTAGACTCAGGTCAATGGATATGAGAAAGAATAAAAGGTTCCCTTCTATAATATATAAATAACATTTTCAAACATTCACATTCTTCAATTATTTTGTGTTAAATATATGATGAATGATATTATTTAAGAATGTTATGAGATAATTTAATATTTTTGTCAATAATGGGAAACTGTGTCAAAAATATTGTACTATTAACTACATGATTGCCTGATAACATGCTTAAATGTTTCACATCCATACACGCAGAAAATTAAACACTCACGACTGCTGTGTATGTGTGTGTGTAACAATTTATTTTTTTCAGGTTCAGTTTCTTCCATCATTTACTTTTAATCAAATAATTTAATGACACTTCCAAGATAGATACAAGAAATCTGTTTGCTCTGATCGACTACATCACAGTCACTCTGTCAGTCCTATCTTCTAAGACCATGAATCTTTACTCCTAATTCATTAATTGTTCTTTCAGATTTTGTTTAACATGTAAATAATAGTAGCTTAATATAATTCACCCTTCACCTCAATTAATTAGTTAAGCTACTGATAAAGTATTTGGGTATTCAAATTACTAATAGTCCGATAAAGTATAAAAATATAATATAAAAATGCTTAGAATGACTGCAATTATTCTAACCTCCACTTCTTCGCAAGTGTACTGACTGTGTTTCTCTTAACTATTACCTTTCCCCAATATTCTTGGTCTATAAAACTTGGTCTTTCACCAGTATTTAACAGACCATAACCTGAAAAATTCCAATTATCTTAATAAGTCTAATCTAGTGTAAAGTATTTCTTGTTCGTTCTCTGATATATAGGTATGTATCTGACAAAAAAAAATTACTTGAAACAATCTATATACCAACTGATTTACTCATGCTCCTGTTATCTCTGTATTGAACCTTAATAAGAATAGGCTCATTAGACAGACTTAAAGTTCACTTTAATCCCATCTCCACTATTGAAAGGCAAAACAAAGATTAAATATTGCACTCCAATTAAAATTTTCAAATTCTAGAAACTAATCTCGTTCCTACAGACTCCTTTCAAATATGCTTTTTCTTTGTGTTTACCCTTTAAAACCTTTTTCCCTGCCATCCTCCTCAGTATCGCTCATTCGCAGTAATACTTATGTCTCATTTTGTTAGTATATTGAAACTAGCTGACTGCTTCCATCACTAAGTATTTATATATATTAATAGTTTATATTTGTATTTCTTATGTTAATTGATTAATATATTATTGCATTACACTCTTAAGGATAATTTTTTAAAAATTTGTTTAATCTTGTCTTAGTTGGTCTCTTTTTATTTATAATAGAAAAAAGGCATGTTTTTAAAGAGTGGTCCCCCCCCCCCCCTCTAATGCCTAGAGACTGAGTCTTTATAACTTTTTTTTTCAGATAGCTTTTAAAATAATTTTTTTGTTTTTGCAGTTTGGAGGTGGGCCACGGCTGCCGAACCAGACCTCACCCTTTGCTCTCCCACAATTCTCATCTCCACAACAGAGTCAGGCATCAGGGACAGCGACCTCTACCACACCTGGCGGACAGCAGGCGACGGGGAATGGCAGAGTGCCAACTCCTCCTTCCTCCTCCCCAATGGCATCCCCCGCTGTTGCCCCTTCGCCTACAGTCGCCAGTGCTAAATTTCCTACGCCACCATCTTCTCTTCCTCCCCGTCCATTGCCACCCTCCTCAAACTCCTTTACAAGTCAAATGAATGCCATCAACAATGCACTCAATAGCCAGGTTAGTTGGTTGTAAATAAGTATAAGTATTTAATGTAAATCAGGTTAAGTAGATTCCAAATTTATTATGATTGTGGAGTAAGAAACAAATATAATTGTGAATTTTGTCAGTGTATGGATGTAAGATGAGGTATACAGCATGCAGAATATGGCAGACACCTTATTTTAATAATAAGCAATATAATTTATCTGAATGAAATGTTTTATTTTTATTGTCAAGCAGTTATTATATGCTCACCCTCTTCAGATTAATAGCAATAACATTGGTAGTAATATTAGTCTTAATAATGTATCTATTAATTTTTTTTTTTTTTTGTAAATGCTTTATTTGTAATCTTACCAGTTGTTAGAGAAGCATTAGTTGTTTCTGTCCTAATAATGATAAGGATCAGTCAGATTTTTGACAATAAGTATTATACATGAAGGTTATTTTCTTTAACTGCTTGTTTTATAATTGATTTCATAATGGCCAAATCCTTCTCACTCATGCCATAAATTATTCTCCCAAGAAGAATATGAAATAAGTTCATATTTTAACACACTTCTCACTCCTTTTTGTTCTTATTGTTTTATATGTATGTATGTGTGGCTATTAAAATATAAATACTTACATATATTCAGGGTGTCCCAAATAAGAAGAGAAGCTTAATCAAATCTCAGAGAAGCTAAATTTTAGGATCCTACTAATTACATCAGAAGCTGTGAAGTGTGTTTTTCGATTTCTCACTTGATTCTTGGCTACCATGATTCATAAATGAGTGTCAGTTAAGACCTCGGTAGTGTGAATATCTGTTTCTCTCTCTCTCTCTCTCTGGGAATATCTACGTGCGCAAACCTGCTTTCCCTGCTTTACTTATACCGGGTACCCGGTATAAGTACCCTTGCCATGGTGAACCATGGATTTGCAACTTTTTCCCATAAAAGGAAAAAAAGAAAAACAACTATGATGGATGATCCTTTTCACTCCTCTTTTGGTATCCCCACTAGCAATAACTTTTGAAACCTTTATTGCAGATGCCTTGCTAGAAATACAAGTTAAATGTGAAAGGTTATTTCAAAAATTAAGAAACAAAATATTTCTTAAAGCTCATGCAGTGTTCTTTTCTTTTTTAAACAATTATATTCAAATTATGAAAATATAAATTGGATCATTTATATCATAGTTAACTCCATATAAAACTTCATTTTAAGTCTATAAAACATTTACTATATCTAATCCTCAAATACCACCATTATAAATCATCAACAATAACTTAGAATTTACTAATAGTGATAAGTCTATGTTCTTGCCAGTTATTTTAAAAGTGTAAAATTACTAAGATGAACACTGTGGTGTTATGTAAATGATAATTAAGCAGATTAGATAAGGGAAATTAGATATAACCACCAAAATAGATATTAACATTGACTTGGCATTGCTAATGAGTTACTGGCTATATAAAATGTATGTAACATTTATTTGGATAAAATTTTATTTATGGATTTATGCAAGTCTACTAAGTAACAATCATACATAATTTTGTAAAATAATGTTGAATATATTTTAAATAGAAAATCAAACAATTTAAGTAGTTTTCACTTTATTACTCAAAAATAATTGATGATTGAAATAACAAAGTGACCTGAAAGGCGAAATAAATTTATAAATTAAAAAATGACAACTCAAATATAAATTAGTTACAAAAAATTCAACCTTCTTCCTTATTTTATATCAATAATAACAGTTCAATTACTAATGACAAAGTGAAAAGGAAGGCCTTAAGATAATGTGTTGCACACCACTATATTATCTTGATTTATAAACAAGTTGACATCTAGCTTTTCTAATAAACTACAAACAAATTAAACATTTTCAGTTTAATATTTTCTTTAAAGTATTGAAGCCAACATAATTAGTTTTATTTTTTCAATTGCCTCTGCTTAGCCTTCTTGGTATGCCTCCTCTTAATGCATTCTTGTCACTGCTTTATAATTTTTTTTGTATTGCACTTTCTGTGGATATTTTACTTCATTATTTATTTTTTTAATGTTTGGAATATTTTTATTTTATTTTTTACAATTTATCCTTGGAAACTTGAAATTTGTTTTTATTTTTAAGAAGTTTGTGTCTTATTACAAGGATTGTGGTTTATTTTGATTTGTATAAATTTTAATTTTATTTATCCAATTTGAGCTCTGTGGCATTTTCAGAGCTTAAGTTGGATTTAGCTTCTTTCTTTTTAATTTGAAATCAGCATATTTTCAAATGTGATAATCATGTATTATGTTAAAAACTTTGACTTACTTTTTCTATAGGATTCACCCCCACCATCTGCTAACCAGAACAGAGGAAAGGGTGATATTAAACTAGAACCAGATGATTCAAAAGATGAAGACGACTCTGAACGGGGAGGCGGTGGAAAAAACATGGGAAGTGGGATGATAAAAGAAGAGCCAATGGATGATATGCCTAAAATTAAAGGTAACTATTAAATTATACTGCTTTTAAAATAATTTTATAGGGGTCCCAGGGTGGGACCTGTTCGGATCTAGCTATCCTAACACTGCAGGTTTATATCCTTCCCTGGGTAAGATTTTATTGATAAAAAATGAGCCTAGGATGGTAAGAATGGGATGACAAACTGTTGATATCCCTCTCTTTGTGACCCTAATTAGTTAAAGAGAAGCTAACATTTGCCTAAAAAAAATTTTTTTATGAAATTTCTTATTTAAGTTATATCTATACAAGATATTTATATAAATGGTATTATTTTGACTTTGAGTTTTGATTGAATGGACATATAATTGTACTTTTGAATTCATTTTCTTAAAAATTTAATTTTTTATTATTTAAATATCATGGGGAAAGAGAAAAAAATTGTATAAGCAAAACATTTAATGAATATTTTGACCCTGCATTAGCTCATGCTAATTCATTCTATTTCAAATAAGGAATAGAAATTTGGGTAAGTAAATATAAATACTTTCTTCAACCTGGAGCCTTTTTCTGCTGTGTTATATATAAATAATACTGGATCATAATGCATTCCAACAAGCCAGAAAAAAAAATGGACGCATTGTAGGGAGGAAAACTAATAACCCTGTTTTATGAAATATCTTTCTTTCAGTAATCACCTTATTTTTGTGTAATGGGTTCCATTATATCTACATAAAAATTGTGACTTCCTGACCATTTAAAATATTTGTGATCACAGTTTAATCAGATTTTGTGATTTAGTATTCCCAATTCTAAGGCTTTTGTTAAGCTATTTAACAAAAAAATTCAAAACATTAATAATTTTTGTTAATAATAAGTTAATTATATNTGCATGACTTAATTATTAAACATTTATATATATAATACTAAATAACATGATATACTAAATCACAAAAACAAGGTACTTGGCCTTGTAACAAAAGCAGATGCTGATCCTGTTCAATTTAAAAACTGGCATGGCAACACTCTCCAGTGTCAACACCCACTTAACATATAAGCTCCAATCCTCATCAACATGCACTTCCAAAAATTGTGTATACCTGCTTCAATACAATTTGTGTCCTGCTTTTTACATAGGAAAATGTATTACACTCCTAAATCTCAGAACTAATAACCACAGAGCATTCTGTTCAGTCCCTTCTTCCCATAGAAAGGCATGCTCAGAGTTATTTAATGACGTTTTCCAAGTTCAAATCAAAGAACAACTTCCCGACACAGCTTCAGATTTGCAATTGAAGACAAGAGAGTGCGCTGAATCCACATTCTCAAAGCCAAATTAGCCCTGACATCAGTTGCCAACAATAGGAGGATTAGGGAAATACAATCGTCTTCCCCTTCCTTTCAGTCCTTTCTGCAATACCAGCCTCTCTGCACTCCTCACTGATGAAGGGCGAGAAATCCTTAAAAATTTTACTCAAGGAATTTTTATGTATATAAATTAAGAAAGGCTTCTAGATTCTTTTATATTTTTATAAAACTTAATATCATTAATAAATTAAGAAAATATCTAATTTTATGATTTTGATTACAGAAGAAATTAAAGAAGAGCCTATGTCTCCAAAAAACAATGATGCTGGTGATGTCAAGCCAACTGTTGTACCTGAGCCTATTCAGCAAGGACCTGATAAAAAGAAAAAATGTTGT
Source organism: Oncopeltus fasciatus (assembly GCA_000696205.2). NCBI lineage: Eukaryota > Metazoa > Arthropoda > Insecta > Hemiptera > Lygaeidae > Oncopeltus > Oncopeltus fasciatus. The sequence goes on along the minus strand of KZ808466.1, from coordinate 102,228 downwards.
AAGTAGTTGACAATTTTAATGTGTTTAAATAGTAGTAGTTTAGGATTAATGTGTAAATATAATGATTCAAGAGCTGCAAGTTATAAAATCTTTTAACATTTTAGTGTTTAAACCTGATGAACTTAGGCAAGCACTCATGCCAACATTAGAAAAACTTTATCGCCAAGACGAATCTTTGCCCTTCCGCCAGCCTGTTGATCCTCAGTCTCTTGGGATTCCTGATTACTTTGACATTGTGAGGACTCCAATGGACTTATCTACAGTAAAACGGAAGTTAGATACAGGACAATACTCTGACCCATGGGAATATGTTGATGATGTCTGGCTAATGTTCGACAATGCATGGCTGTACAACAGAAAAACATCCCGTGTATACCGGTATTGCACAAAGGTAAGAGTTCATCTCTTCATTAATTTATATTTTTTAAATAACAAATATTCTTTTACTAATTAACATAGAATACACAAAAAGATGCAAAGTTTTTAGGGAATCTGGCGTAAAAAAATTCTTTTGCTTTTCAATAAAGTTAAAAACTCATAATTGTTATATTGGTTTCATCAATCTTCTAATTGCAGTTTATGGCACTAAATTTTTTTTTAATTAAAGAGCCAAATGTGCTAAGAGAAGCAAAATTTGGTATTAAGGAATTTCTATCTTAAAAATTTACAAAGTAAATTCATTTTTTGTTGATATCAGATAAAAGTATGAAGGCTTTAGTGTATGAATGAATTCAATAATCCTTGATTTCTTAGTTATTATTCTTGTTATATCAAATTTTTTTAATAAAATAATAGGTAGAGAGTTTAATTTCCTAACATTAAAGTCAAATTTTATTTTTAATATGGTTTTCATATGGTTTTTCATTATATAAAATTTGTCGTTTCTCTTGATTATATTTTAAAATGTTATATAAATTTTTTGGTACTCTTGCTGTTAGAATGCACTTATTCCGTTTATCAAATTTTCTGTTTCTCTTATCTTTGTCAATCTTCTTGCCAAACTATGCCGGTGTATAATATATAATCCACTGATCACTGATTCTTATTCATGGATGCAGGTCCAAATTATGAATTTCTCTGACCCTTCTGAATGAATGCTTTATTTACTCTGCTACAATAATTAAGTTTCTCTCAAATTGTAAAATATTTTATTGAAATGTAATTTTTTAAATTATTTTCTTTCATATAATAATTAAAAATTAAATAGTCCACAATAATAAGTTAATGAGTTAGTATTAATCATTGGTGCTCTTATTCAAGAATGTATATTTTACTAATTTGATTTTACTTCTATTTCTACAGTTGAGTGAAGTGTTTGAGCAAGAAATTGATCCTGTGATGCAAGCTTTGGGATACTGCTGTGGTCGAAAGTATACATTCAATCCACAGGTGCTCTGTTGCTATGGCAAACAGCTTTGTACAATACCAAGGGATGCTAAGTACTACAGCTACCAGAATAGGTTAGTCATTCAAATTTATTAGTGGTTGTGGAAATTAAATGCTAATTAATTGATAATTCTACACTTATAACTTTATAACGACAAAATAAACCACATGTCTGTAACAGCTGTATTACCTTAAGTCCCCCTCTCCTGCACTTTTAAAATAATTCATCATTGAGAATAATAGCACATCTAGCTAATCTTCACTTTTCAAATAGGGTCTTGTGAATACTATCAGATAAAAATAAGTTCATTAAATCCAATACGGATTACAGTTTCTTTTGTTTTTATTACATTTCCTGCAATTATTAATTCCTAGTTGCTTCTTCTTTCTTTGCATAACATAAAAGGTTTAAATGTAATTTTCTAACTTTTATGCTCTACAATATTGTTTATATATATATATA
>KZ808466.1:48405-59984 GCA_000696205.2 Oncopeltus fasciatus | reverse complement strand
TATATATATATATATATATATATATATATATATATATATACCACCCACAAGTGGAAACCAAGCAATCTTAAATAATAATAAATAAACAAATTTAAAAAAATAAAGATGTAAATAAAAATACTAAATAACTGGTATATTTATTTCAGTTTTATGAGTTGTGCTAACAATTTATAAATCATTATTGTCTCTATGTATAAAGGTAAGAGTAGTTTTCATAAAATAAATGAAAAATGTAAAAAAATAATTATTTAAAAGGATATAGATAAGGTTTTGAATTGTTGACCTTAATATATTAAATATAATTACCTGTTTGTACATTATAAATTTAAAATAAAAGAATTTCGGGGTCAACATTATTTAGACACATTATTAAATATCCTTTTTAGTCCTTTATGTATACAACTTCTAGTTTCCATAATTAAATAATTCAATTGTAATTTTAAAAAGGCTATTATAATCTGCTGAAAGTCTTTTTCAGTAATTATTATCACTACAAACATCAGTTTTGTGAAAAATCTTAATTTTTTAAATATTTTATATGAAGGAAAAGTGCTACATTGAGCTCATTGAAAATGACAGGTGTTCAAAGGTGGTGACCTCATCTGTTTTTCAGATTAGATGATGTTCAACTATTACTTCCAGACTATTTCCTACTTACTTTATAAATTTTCTAATTAAATTAATTAGTGAATATTTTAATTTAATAAGGAAAATGCACTCAAAACAAATAAGATTGAACTTTGTTTGTGCTTGTGGAATTAGTGCTTTGGAATATTTAACAATTTTTTTAAACAGATTTATTTAAAAAAATTAATGGAATACTATGTTTAAATGTATGCTGATCATTATTCACATAATTAATATGCTTTTTATACATATTATCCATTTGCCCCTTGATAATGGAAGTTGCTACATTTGTGGTTCAACTGCTGAGTTCGGGTTAATTAGTTTTACACAAACCATAAAGATATCTAGATGGACAGGATCAGCTTCTTCAGTTAACAATTATATTTTAAATCGGGTAAACAAAATCTTGAAATAAAGTCAGTCTAAGTAGGTAGGCTGGTGTGCAATGTTAATAGTATAGTATATAATGAGCATTAAAATCATGTTATAGTTTATTGGCTATTACAAATCATGTTCCTGTTTGATTTGGTGACAGATGCTGGTTTTATATTGTTTTTAAATTTCAATGGATTGTAACTATTAAGGTTATAATGATGCTGAGAAATTTGCTTTCTCTTATATTTCCTGTGTTAACTACTCACGTTGGTGGCGAAAAGTTAAAATATATGACAGTGCTTATGGGACCAGTTGAACATCTTGTCTCACCTAAATTAGAAAACAGGTTTCAATTAAGTAAATCTATGGTATAACATAAGTTTACTGATGCATTGATTTATTTTCCGATTTCCCAAAAATTTAAGATGCTTTATCTATCATTATTGCAAATGAATAAAGTACTCTAACCAAGGCTTCAAAATAACTCTTTTCACAAAAAGAGTTTTTAATAAGAAATCCAGGTCAACTAATTGAAAAAATTTTATGAGTAACATTGATGAAAAGAGGTTAGAGGTATTTTGTCATCCTAAATCCAAAAATTATAAGATTACTGTTACACGAAGGTGAGAAATAAATAAGCAAGCTTTCATTGCAAACTAATGTTTATCTAATGATGTGAAATAGGCTAAATAATAATTATGCAAGAACATTCCTATATATATTACACAAACAAAATATTGCATTATTCGATATACAGCAGTGTAAATATTCACTTTTTCCTCTTGTATTCTGTAGCATCATCTTTTTTTAATTAAAGAGCTTAGCAGTAGTCACCCCACATAGATTCCTGCATCCCTAGATTTTGTTTCCATCCTGGTTCTTCACCTATGCTAACAGGTTCCACTGTTGAAGCCTAGAACCTTGAAGCTCCAATTTTGCTTTGACGATCAAAGGTAACATACCAAATCATTTAACTCCTTTTGAGTTATTTAGTGAGGTTCACTTGTAGAAGGTACAAAATTGGTTGTTCATAAGTGGAATCTTAAAATTTTGGATAAGGAATTAGAACTAACATGGAATCCGTATGTATATACAAGAACTGTATAGTTCTTGGCTATGAGAAACTGGTCGAGGTGTAGAAGGTGAATTTAGATAATGAATTTTGTCCCTTTGCCTTTCTTCTTTTTTTTTTTTTTTTTTTTTTTTTTTTGCTGTGTTAGCCTCCCTTGCAACCACTTAGGGTCATTGGAGGGAGGGGCTATCTACAGGTTGCCACCCCATTTTAAACACCCATGGCTCAGGACAAGCTTCTATTTATAATTAAAAGATTATTATTAACCTGGGCGGGATTTGAACCCGAGGCATCAGGATTGTGAGACCCGTACGGATCCCCTGAGCTTGCCTTTCTTTTAAATGCCTTCTGTTTTAGTGAGACAGAAGTAGCATGATTTTAAGGTTCTCTCCATACTAATGAAACTGTTCATGGCATAGAATATTTTTGTGATGCATCCAATGCTCTAAATTCACATTAGGGCCCAACTTTTATCTTGGTCCCCCAATATAGTACTTAAAAAAAAAAAAAAAAAAGCTTTTTTAACTTCATCAGGTATAGGTTTAAGAATTAAGACTTCAAAATAAATCGTCTGCATTCTTAACAAAACTTCGCAGGATTTGTGCAAATGGTCAATTATAACTAGTCATTTTAAAAGTTAATTAAACATTTTCCCAAACAAACAAAAATACTGATGATTGATGTAAACACTTTTGATTACACAGTTCAGGAGCAGAGCTTGCCTAAGAAATTAGTAAAATTTTAGAGAGAGGGTAAAAGGGAAATCCAGATATAAGGTCATTGGCCTTGAGTGCTCCCTATTAATTGTGCCCCTATCCTTTTCTATTCTATGCATCCAGTTCCTATGGTACCTTCTGCAACAAAAGAGCTGTACTGCTTTTGGGAAAAAAAATTGATGGAGAACACAAATGCTTTATTGTAAAGCTAAAATTTTTTTTTTTAAAGAACCATTAAAAATTACATAAGACCAAGGGCTGAAGCATTTTCTGCTAATGTACATAATTAGAAACAGTATTACAGAAAAAGTTGACAAGCCATATATCTTAAAAATAGACATGTGATAAAAACTGTCAGATTCGGATTTAGTGCGCATGAAAACCTCCATATTGGATCGGTAGATCATTTCCATGATAATGTTCATTATAATGAATTGTTATAATGAGATGGATACTATGGAATACTTGATGCCACTCAAAATGAAAAAAAAAAAAAAAAATGTGGCTAGTCCTTTTTTTTTATAAGAATATACAGGTTCATTTTCCAACCAGTGTTCCAGTTCCTTTCAAATTTTTTTTTTATAAAGAAAATGTATGTTCTTTTGTCTGTTGAGAGTCAAACAGTTAGATTTTTTATTCTGTTCCCTTGCACTAAAAATTGTTAAAAGGCTTTAATGGTTTTTTTTTTTTTTTTTTATGAATAACTAAAAAGGATGGATGTATATTTAGGACAGGTTTGTGACTGAAATGTGTGGTTTGTGATATTAACTAAATTGTTGGTCCAGTTTCATTGTTTGTCCTTTGTTATACACCCTGTTCATATATACTGTTTTAATAGTTGCAATAATTATTTTATACTTAGTAATACTAATCTACAAGAAAGAAAGATTATGGCAATGAATTTTAGAGAAAAAAAATATACCTTCAAAGACCTCTAAAATTTTAATGTTTTGAGTTAGAGTTTAATTAATGCAAAGTGGTAGAATTTATACATAAAAAAAAGTTATTAAATCTCAAATATGAGTGATTAACGATCTTTCATTAAAAACCAAAACAATAAATGTACAAATACATTTTTTTAAATGTTATCAGAATTATTTATTAGCAACAAAATCAGCAGATACCTTATAATTGCAGTCAAATACATTACATTTAAGCAATACGCACATATATTTACACAACATAAATAATAAAGTTAGAAAAATATATNGAAATATGAAAACTGATACAAAACGTAGAGGATTTAAAAAATATTATACACTTTTTACGTTATGCAGTGCTTAACTTAAGATGTTTTTTTTTAATTACTTTTTTAGTGAAAGAGCATTATTTTAAAATAATTTATTAAGTTCAAGCTTAAAAGTGATTAGGAACAATTGCATTCCAGAGTCGACAGGATCTTTAAATGGGATGTCTTTAAAGGGAGTATTCTGCTCTTTGGAAGTGGATTGCAAATGTTGGGTTTCTTCTCAGCCAAACATGAGGTATATTAAAGGGAATCTGTAATTGATATAAATGAATTGTATTAGATTGAAAAATCAGACTTCCTCTAGTGCTTTACTCTAATTTACTAAAGTATAATCCCAAAATTCTACTTGAGCTAAATAATTAATGATAGCTGTATGGAACTCCTAATTACGATATTTTTTATGTAGCAATATTTATTTTTATTTTTTTTAATTTGGTCCTATAAAAACAAACCAATTCACACACCCCTTGTGAAAAGACTTATCAGTCGTAAAAATCTCACACTATTTTCAACTGTTAGGAAGTCTTTCCTTTTGCAAATGAAGATTAACTAAATAGCCATCTGTTCCATGCTTCTATATAAAAAAAAACATCTTTGTCATTAATGACTTGAACAAAATTTTAACATATCAGATGGCCACAACAAGGTTGGTTCTTCTACCTTGTAAATAAGTTACAGTGAGAGTTACGTGAATTTCAATGGCTATTTCATTCTGTTAAGAATTAAGTACTTCATTTTAAATAAACTATATCAATGGTTTATAAGAACCATAATTTCTTTAATGATATGCGGTATCTAGTTTCTCTAATATTCTAAATTTTATTCTTTATAAAATAACACCAAACAATATAATGAGGCATGAATTCCTTTGATTAAATTAAAAAATATTTAGTACATAGAAAATACTCCGAGTTAATGCAAAAGTAGATATAGATTACGGGTCCCCTTAAGAAGAAAGCTACACTGCAACATATTGAGGCCTACTGTGCTTCTGACTAACTTTATTCAGCACAGAGTCCTGTAAAAGACCTTCAACCTGTACTGAATAAAGTTTCTTAATTGATAATTTTAAAGGGTATCAATTTAGAAACTTTTTTTGCATAAATATCGCTCATATGAAATTTTATTGATTGCCATACAAATTTCTTTAGGCTTTTCTTCCCACTTAAGACCATTACTGCTAGAGCTTCTTTCTATGCCTGTTATGGGAGCAAAGGTTTGAAAAAATACTCATCTTTCAATAGCATGTATTATTTACAAAATTAATTAACAATATCTACAGTTATATTCACATTTTTATTTTGTCTATAAAGTAGATATATTTACAATCAAATAATATAAAAAGCTAAATGGAGGAAGCTATTAAAGTAAAATATATAAAGCTAACGGTTACAGAAAGTATCATGTACCTATATTTAAATTACAAATGTATTCTTGGAATGTATCATAAATTTAGAGAAGTATCCACAATAGAAATCTACAATATGTGAACATATTAGTTACTATACTCTGAAGAGAGGGTTTGTAAATTAATCTGAAGTCCCCGTGCAATGTATTTGATAATATGTTTATTTTTTCAGATAAACCCAGGGCATTTCAACTGAAATTTATAAACATATATTTTCACTGACCCTAAATATTAAATTAAAAAGTTTAATTCACTTCTGTAGTATATTAGCAACTTAGCAGCTCCCACAAATCATAAGGCAATAATCAAAACCAACCAAGGAGATTATCTATACAGTTATGAAATTGTATTATATATAACTGTTGATAGATTTATGCTCAGCATTAAATTCCCCATTGTACTCCATGCATAATATACTTTTAAAAGGGAATTAGAACAGAACTTTAAAAAAAAAAAAATTATATTATTAGTGATCACTATTTCATCAATATTCATTTCAGGGTTTATATTAAACATAGATTAATTTAATTAGTTAATGAAAATGCTTTGAGTAAGTGTGAAGGGAACATAATTTTTTTTTTATTCACCTAATTGATGATCTTCACCCCAGCAAAAAACAAGGTAAATAAAAATGAATTGTTTAAGAGGTAATGTTAGATATAATAATCAAGATAAAATATAAATAAAACATTTGAGAAACCTTTTATGCCTTTATAATTAATTCTAACATTAAAAAAAAAGAAGAAAATATAAATGAAAAAAATCAATAATGAAGCTGAGGCTCAATATGAAAGTTAAGTTTTGACTTAAGTCTTAAAACATGGCTAACAATTTTTTTTTTTTAAGATTTCTGAGAAATGAACAAAACTTATCTTTGTGACTTGGATTTTAATATTCTCTTGGCATGAGATATTATTCTTTTCATAAAAGAAATAAATGTTTAGAAAATTAAATGCAAGGGAATATTTTAATATTTATACCACTGAAAGGAGGCATAAATGGCTTTTACGCCTCCATTCGGTTTACGGTGGAGTAAATGGCTAACGTGCTTGCCCGGATAGTAGGAGATCCAGGTTCGAGTCCTGGCTGAGACAGTTAGATTTTTTATTCTATTCCCTTGTATTTAATTGATTAAAATTTACATGGGATAAAATCCCACAATAAAAATAATATTTATTTATGAAAAAATGTCTATTTCCTAATCACCTTTGTCTTTCCAATATCTGAATAATATAATGATATGGAGGACTTAACTGATAAAATTAATTTTTATTTAACCAAGGGAATATAATAATTTAGTTTAAATAGCACTTGGCCTGAATTTAGCAGGTATGTTTAAATGGTGAAGAACAAATTTTTAGATAAAAACATTTAAGAATCTACCCAGTATATCCACCATTCTTATTTAAGTAAACCAAGAGTTTCAATTACCTAATATCTTCTGGGTCATAACAAGAGAAAAATCTTTAGTTCACAGACCATTAAAATCTGAGCCAATAAAAAAAAACAAAAAAAAAAACTGAAAAATCTTTAAAACTAGATCTGGTGAAATATATACCCACGTATATGATGCATTTTAGCAATGCACGTGAGCTATTTGCACAAATATAAAAATTATTAAAATACAAAAAATATATACATGAATACATACTGATTGTTGATTTAAACTGGTTGTATTTTAAAGAATTAGACTTTTTATAGAAATGTGAATCTTTATTGAGCATTTATTAATATTTTTAAATAATTTAAAAATATTTTTGGTCCATTAATTCATTTTAATTTTAAAGAAATGCTATTTAAAAGCATAATTCTAAGTGATATTTTTATTTCTTTAGAAAAATGTGGTTTCTCAAAAATTTAGAGTTTCTCAATCAACTGATATTGATTACAATATTTAAATGAATTAGTAGAGCAAAAGTACAGAATATAATACAATTTTATGATAATGTAAATCATTATGGCACTTAATAATCCCTAGAAAAATTTTAATTCTCTTTAAAAATCAATATTCTATATAATATTTCTTAGATTAAGTAATGTAGCCTTGCTTTAACATTAACCATGTATTTGATATTAAAGTACATACATAATATTAAATATGTCCTTCATATTAAAGTATATAGTTCAATTTGTGAGGACTGCATTCTTAAGTTCTAACATTGATAAAATATTAAAAATAAATTAACAGTTGAATCATTAAATTCTGAAGATAGCAATTTTAAATAATACCCAGGCTCAAAGTAAACTAAATACAATATATTACATAAGGTCTTAAGGAATAGCAATAAAGGAATAACAATTCATAAGAGCTTCAGTCTACCAATCTTCTATGTTTTATAAAAACACTTTTCTATCTTATTAATTTACATAATATTTTGGGATGTGTCCTATCTTCTTTGCAAGCATTTTTTTATTAAATAGAAAAATTTATTGTCTCTAATGGTTATTTGTGATGTTTAGAGTTTAAAGAGATCTTTAAGTATGATAGTTTAATTCTTTAAATTTGGACTTTTATCTGCAAGTCCAAAAACTAATTTTTCTTTCAAATTTGTCCCGGGAGAATAAATAGGGAGACTGTACTTAACCAAGTTTATTCAAACTTAAAAGTTTACATGATAATTAATTAATTAATTAAAGTAATACTTATCACACTTTTTAAAAAATAATTAAGCTTCTAGATAAAATTGATTTTTGTTATAAAAAATATGAATATTAATCTTTGTTACTTAATTTTATTAATAGACTACTATCTAAAAGAAATATGATTTACTACTAAAGTCATATTGAAAACTGTATAAACTTAGGGTACTTTTAATCAATACATTTAACTGCCAAAAAGATTATTGTATTTTTAAATTTTATTTTTACAATTATTTGAACAATATATATGGGTTATTAATTATTAATTAGTTAATAAATTAATTTCCAATTGACCTATTTTATTATGCACTATGATTAAGTGATTCTCTTTGCCAATTACATGTTCCTTAAATCATAAAATTTAAAAATAAAGGGTATTGCTAAAAAAATTTAATCAATTTAATTATGCTTGAAAACAAGTATATAATTGCTTTTAAGTCATACATAATAACAAGATTTTAAAAATATAAAAGATAGGAAGGCTGAAGCTCTTCTTATGAATTTTTATTACTAAATATAATATTATTCTGGCTTAAAAATGTACTGATTATTTAATTAATTATGTTCAAAAAATAAATACAAATTTAGAAACAATGAAATTACTACTGGTTCTAATAAAAATTCACAAAATAAGTGAGCAATAATAATGAAAATGTAAAATGGCAATAATAATAACTATCAAAATTGAAAAATAATGTCTATATGAATCATTGTGTGTGATTGGATATAGTTTAAAATCATTATTACGACTAGTTCCTCAGGCAAATCAAAACATGACACTTAATTGTGACAACAATGAGTAAAATATAATAATTGAGTTCTCCTAAATTCACGTTTCTACAGTTCACTTTTTTTCTTTTTTATAAACAAGTGTAATTAATTTCAAATCAATTTCTACTTCAACATTGAGCAACCTGGACAATGGTAAACAAAATTAAAGTAATTTATTTTACAAATTTAAGATAAAATGTATATTTAACTTCATTGCTTAATAAATAATAAAAAAAAGTTGTTACAAGAAACTACAAAAATTAAAATTTCATTTAACTAAAAATTTTTTTTTTTAGTTGCAATTAAAATACTTGTGTGACATTATATATGTTAATTACTGTACATAAATAGTCAAATAATGGATTTATTTTTAAAAGCTGTATTAAGGCAAATGTCATATATATTTTTTCATAAAAACTTAAATCAAAGCAACAGAATTTATGGAAATGATCCAATAATGTATTAAATTGGTTTCAGATATGTTGCTGTGGATGTAAAAGGCAACCTTAATAACTTCTAGATTATATTAGCAGTCTTAAACTGTGCCAACCAGTCACCTATTGTCAGTTTGTTTTTGGTTTTTGTTTCTATAAATAAATAATTAAATAAGATCAGCTCGCATACTAAAATTTTCAATTAGGTAACCCTTCAAAATCCAAAGGTTTAGATATAATTATGTGAACATAAACCACCAACTTTTATAAACAAGAGACATTTCAGCAAAATAATAATTAAAGCTCATTTCCAAGTTTCAATCGTCATTGCAAAAAAATGAATTGTATATATGTGTGTGTATATATAAATATATATATATAAATATATATATATAAAATACTTTATAAACATGAAACTGAAATATATATTAACAAGGTATGAAATTTTTTATAACAATAAATTACAATAAAATGTGACTTGCTACAGATAAATGAAAGTGACTTCAATATCATAGTATGTTTCATCCATTTTAACACCCTAGTCAAGAAAATAAACTTAAACATGGATTCGGTTGTCAATAGGCTTAAAAAACTTGAACAAAAATGACAAATATTATTTTTGTTGTGGTATTTAATCCCACATTATTTTTAAGCAATAAATGCAAGGGAATGGAATAAAAAATCTGTCTCAGCCATCTGTCTCGGTGGTGCAAATTGTTAGTACGCCAGCCTGGATAGCAGGAGATTCAGGTTTGAGTCCCGGCTGATACAGATTTTTTATTCTATTCCCTTGCATTTATTGTTAAAAATGACTAAGTTTTAGGGTAGTGCTTAAGTCTTTTATTTATTTACCTAATTATGATTTTATAATTGGTTAACACCTTAAACAATTTGAATCATCCAGCAATTTAGAGAAGTTGAAATTATTTTTTCTACAGTAAAAGCAAAAAAATTCCAAGAAGATGGTTCCAACATTTAATCCTATAGTAGGTAGAATAAAATCAACATTTAATTATAAAATATTGTTACTTTTAGTAAGGAATTTATATAATAGTTTTTGTTTAAAGAAAAATATTTTTTTTGGGAATACTACTATTATATCTCATTGCTACTATAAGGTAGCTATTATAGTTGTAACAAAGAGAAACTCCCTCTTGTGTATGTGTCCCAGCAGGCAAAACTGTAGGAGAGTTAATTGAATGAGGCATCACAAGGGCATGGCATCCTTAGATATATTGTTCATCAAGTTCTGGTAGGTTTTAACAGCAAGGTTAATTAGAGAAAATCTGGTCCTGTGTTTGGTGACCCTGTTGGGCTGTTGACAAGCAGACTTTGAACTACAGGCTATACATCTTGTCTAAACCTGTTTTAACTGAACTGAGATGTCAATAAACATTCCTCAAGCCTTAAGCGGGAGTACGCATATTTGGCAGATGTATGGCTCTGAGTAGTACAGTTCTACTGTTTGAACTCTTAAAACACAGTAACCTCAGTACAAATTAGATTTTCCTCTTTCCTACTAACAATAATAACAATCACTAAATTTTCACCAAGGTAAACTAAAATTACTTGATTTGAATTGGAAAAATGAAATGATTAAATAAATCTTGAATTACAATCTGAAACACATAAAATTAAGGCAAAAATAAAATTAACTTTTTAAAAATAAGAAAAACTAATTTGATGTGACAAAGAATAATTTCACCCTAAGGTAAAGATGTATATGTCAGATTTAATTAAAAATTAGCTCTATAAAATCAATACAGAGACCTGATTCAGTCTTCTGTAAATTATCACAGAAATATAAATCTTCAAGACGTTATATTAATCACATAGTACAACAATTTCAATGAAGAATACCATGCTCACAACAATGAACTTTTGGAAAATGGTTTTAGTACATTTCAGATTGATTTTTTTAGATATTCAGTTATACTGACACTATTTTAATGTTTAATATAATTATAAAAATTTGTATTAATTATTTTTTATATTAATCTAACAAACATAATAAAAATAATAATAATAGAAAGTGTTTTAACAATATAATTAATATCATATAATTATTATTGTTCTTAATACATAATTACAATTTTCACCATCTATATAAAACAGCTAATAAATCATAATTATTATAGCAAAATAAAACTTGGGAATTCTAAGATGATTTTAGTTGGGGTTTGGTCGAGTTTGGGGTTCTCGACCGAGCCCCAACTAAAATCATCTTAGAATAATATCTACAGTCAACAAACTCTCTTTTTAAAACTTAGGAATCTTATTGTATTTT
>KZ808466.1:24411-40469 GCA_000696205.2 Oncopeltus fasciatus | reverse complement strand
TATATATAATACAAGTAATCATGAACAAAATTTCATCACTTAAAAGCACAACTTTGATTAATTAGAACTTTTTCTTTCACAGTTTTGAGTTTTCCCAGTTCTCATGTTTTGTTTTATAAATATTTTCTAAGACAACTTTGCCATCCAAACATAGCTTAAGTCATTATTCCATCAAAATCTTTGGTTATTGACAAATAAATTAATCTTCTACACTGAAACTATAACATCCAAGTTAATATTCATCTACACTGAAACTTTAACCTGTTAGTTAATTTCTCGATATTTTTTCCTTGAATTCAATAATTGATGACTAATTTACCTCTACTTTATTGTCATGTCAAGTTGAATTCCAATTCCAGTGTCTTTCAAATATTTAGAATTATTTGGCAGTAATTGACATAATTTTCAAATCGAAATTTCACCAAGAGTATTTTTGATTTTCTAAGTGTTATTAACCTGACTAATACTTATGTTTTGGACCTTCAGAATAGATGTAAATATATTTCTTACAGCCTCAGAAATGAGTGTCTGGCTCAAAATCTACTATTCATAATAATCCAGTTAAAACAAGAGGAACTAACTACCAAAAAAATTCCTAAAATTCTCCTGACATTCCTAAAATTCTCCTGTACCAAAAGACCATCTTATAACTACCTTGAGAAAAAATATAATAGATAATAGATTCTAATAGGTCTCACCAAGTTGCTTTATTGATGGTTCGCACATGCTCAAGACTAGTTGTAGCTTCTTCAGCCCGAAGACGAGAACAACTGCAAAAGGATTTAATTATTTAAACTGCATATTTTAATTAGTAATTTCTTCTACACATATATAATTTTAAGGGGACATCAAGTCCCTAATATTTAGTCATTACATAATAGGATATTATCAAATAAAAAATATAAAACTAATTCCTAAAATCAACAAGCATGAAGCTTTAAGAACAATAATAAAATACATTATTTAAACTATTAACTCAGAAGACAATAGTTGCTTTTGCTAATGTAGAGTATGAAATCCACTCACCCAGCATGGCCTTCAATGCAGTTAGGACAGGAGCAGGCTACTCTCCTCATGCGAGGTTTGGAATCCAGCTGATCCTCCTCTTCTAATGGTGGGGACCCTGCAGGCTGAACTCCAACAACCTGCCATCTCTCTCCACTACTACTGTCTTGACCACCACCAGGGCTTCCACTTGCTATATAAACAAAACAAGGTATATACATTTTCTGGACAAACTGAGCAATTAATTTATGCTTTCCTCAGAAATGTTGGTATAAATACTCTTTAAAATCGGTAAGGAAACAGTAAAACAACAACATTAAATCTTTTTTAATGCTTACAATACAGGTTTTTCATAATCTAGCACTAAGATTTTTGGCTTTATGCCATTCTTAATTGCTTTTTATGAAAACTTAAAAAAAAAAACTTTTTTATCATGAATTTCATCAGTGTTTGCTAATTAGTTTTCTTAAAAACTAATATTAAAAATATAAATAACTTAACGGGTACTTATATAACGCTGTAATAACACCTCAGCGGCGAAGACCAAGAAGAAATTTTCAATATTTTCACTTAGTTTTACAGAACATTTTTCTTTTTCCTTGTAGGAATGCTTCTTTCAGGTTCCCAAATGAGTAAGAATAGAATGTTAAGGTTAGATATTTTAACCAGGGTTCGATAGGTTCTTTCGAAAAATGAACCTTACCTCACCATTCAAGTAACTGTCTTCACCTCCCCTCTGCATCACGACAAAGGATTTACTGGACGATTACTATTACTAATAGTAATGATGTAAAGACGGAATTAAACAATTATTTATTACTGAAACATCATTGAAAAAGTCATAACTTACAAAAACCAAAAGACTGTTATTGAACATAATAGATCCAACTCGCAGGACCAAAGAGAAAATAAGAAATGGGCTGCTGTAGATGTTATTGAAATAAGATTATTCTTAGATATGCTACTACCAATGGGAAGGTTTCATGAAGCTGGTAGCGATAAATACAAATATTGGGAGGGAAAAAGTTGTTTCCAAATATCTGTTTAAGCTGCGGCAATAAGTAGAGATAGGTTCTAATTGAGGTATATCAGATTTTATGATACCTCTTTAAGAGACCAGAGAAAAGCTAATGACAAACTGGCTTCAATATGAGAAATCAGTGATTTATTTTCTGAAAATTGCTAACAAAACTTTCGCACCTTAAGAGGTCTGAACTAAGGTTCAGAACCATTGATGGACAGCTTTTATTTATTTATTTTTTTTTTTCCAAGGATGAAGTTCTTTCAAGGTTCACCAGCCAAATAAGCCACAAAAAAAATGGAATAAAGGTGTGGACCTTATGCAATCCCAATACCTTTTATTGTGCAAACTTTGAAGTTTACCAAGGAAAAATTGGACAAACTCCTGAAAAGAAACAAGCTAAGCGAGTAGTGAAGCAGTTAGTAGATTTTTGGAAAGGCTCAGGAAAAAATATAACAACTAATAACTTTTTACAGATATGACAATCTCTCATAGCCAGCAATAATTTTTCAAATAAAAGAAGTTGGTTGCCCTAAAAATATACATAAATTAGTTGCACCTTTTTTTTACATGGCCACTCTGGATTGGTGATTTGCCCAAAGGAAAAGTGAAAAGGAGCGTACAGCATGGAACCCTGCACCCAGGGTTCTGTCCTTGGCTTGCCTTTGTATAATGTTACCATGAATCCTTTTCTTGTTATGTAAAAGAATGCTCCATCAGCATATGTTGAAAATTTAGGCATCTAGATTGATACTATTTCACAAAAGATAAAAGAGAAAAGCTGCTAATGTGATCAAAATAGTTGAGTAGTAGTGCTTCAGAATAAAATCTCCACTATGAAAAAACCCTCCTTTTATTTCTGAAAGGTAAAATGAAGTTTCATTCCAAGAATGTATGTAGGTGGTATGAGTGTTAAACCATCAGAAGAGGTCAAATTCTTAATTTGCATGAGGTGAAATTTCATCTTCCACTTGAAAAAATAAAATGCAAAACTATTCTTAGATATAGCACTGCACAAGGAGTATAGCATGAAACACCTGGGGACTACATGTGGTAACATGGAAATACTAAATAAAGCAGTGTTCCTTCCTATTGTTTTGTTATGCATGCTTAGCTTGAGGCAAGGTATTAAATAGGTTTAAGTGAAAGTCCTTCAGCAAGCACAAAGATAGGTTCTCTTGTTGATTGCTGGAGCTTATAATACAGCTTCTAAACCGGCACTTCAAGTGATAGCGGGGCAACTCCTGATTAAACTACAACTTAAGCTGAGTGTAGCAAAACAAATGTTGAGTAAGAAAAGGTAACGGGAATTATGAACTAGTGCCTTATGAACTTTTATATGGATTGAATGTAGCACAAAATTTTCTTTGTTTGGGAATATCCACTTTAGACATTTTACATATAGATACTTAACATAATAACTAACTCAAGCTTTACAAGAAGTCTTCTCAAAATTTGTCTTGGTGTTGAAGGAGCTATAAGAATATATTTAGACATTAATAAGTTCTATTTTTTTATCTATTTACAGATCCAGCACAAAAACTGTTGGTTTTTACTGATTATACTGAACAGAGCATAAGAAACTTAAAGCCTGATCCAATGATTTTACTTACAAATTATCTGGATAGTTCCTTGAGGAATAGTCTGAATTATGGGCTGCTGAACAGATTGAGGTACTGAGCTTGACGCTGGTAACTGTAATAATTATTAAATGAAATTAATATGACAACTATGCAGAAAAGTTAAATAAAATGTTTAGCATCTAGATAATGAAAAGAAAGACATAAAATTAATTTTCTTACCGTTAATCCATTGGTCAAGTTAGCTAAGCTTGAAACAGGTATCACAGTTACTTGTTGTTGGTTGCCACCAACACCACCTGTAAAAGAATATATCAGAAATTGAAGAAGGGTTTAGCAAAAAAAAAATTTTTTCTAAGCCAAAGAAGGGTGTCCCGCCAAGGAACAAAGGCAAGATTCTCAAAAACAAATGACCAAATATTAGGAATTTCTTAAAGATAAACAACTTGGTAAACATAAAAGGATTATTAAGATTTTATTTTGGAATTTATAATTTCTGCTTAGATCCAAGTAGTTCTAATCTAACATAGCTACTATTCACCAGATTTACTGGGCTGGACATGTTATAATCCACTAAAATAATCTATCTTAATACCCACAGATTATTATAGCTGTGAGAGTAACCACACATTTGGTATAGTTGTCAGTCAGCAGGTTCCAGAAACTGGTTCAATGGGCACAAACTCATTTATGGAAAATTTTCTAATGGAGGAAGGATTAAGTAAGAGGCAATCTGAAACTTAAGGTGGGGATTCAGTGAAAATGATCTAATAAAGGAAGGCAACAAGAAAATATTGATCTCGGAAAAAAGGGAAGAGCCAGCCATTTTAAACCAGCATAATCTTGTGAAATTCAGAAATTCCTGGACAAATCTGAGAAGACTGTTTATCAACCTCTTAAGACAATCCATTGGAGAAGAGCATTAGAGAAAACCCATTATTATTGTAACTATCAGAGCAATAATACTTCAATAGCATATATTAACATCTTATCCCACTAAAAACAATGCAGTTATGGCAAATGCTGAAAGAGGTTAAAGAAATTATTTAGAATATTAACTTAAAGCAATGTTTGTAATACGCAATAATCAATTGCCTCCCATTCCCTCAACCCTGTTAAAAATTGTTTTGAATAAAAATAAATAAAATAAAATTATATAATTTTCTTTCTTTTTTATTATTACATGTCAAGAAGGACACAAAGGACAGCATAATGGAGAAATATTTTTTGGATATTTAATTTTTTATACATTAAGATATTACTTAAATGTAAAATATAGAATTTGGAGGAGGGATAAAATAATAGATTTTAGTTCCTTTGGAATAGCTCATAATTAAAAATACTCTAAGCTTCAGACCTAACCTAACTTAATGTCAAAATCATAAAATAACCATATGAAGAAGACCTATTGCCTACTTCAAGAATTTGTTTTAAGTATTTTTGTTTTTTCAACATAATGCACTGGGGCTTTTTCATGAAAAATTAGAACATGTGATAAAAATCAGCCATACTAATTTTCTTACATAAACATAATTAATATCTCCATTAATTTCATCAAAGATGTGAGTGAAAGGCATAATATATTCACTAAAAATTATAATTTGAAATCAAAGAGAGAGAGAAAGAAAACTGATCATGAGCCTCTTAAGACAATCCCCAAACTCCCCAAAGAGAATGAAGCATGTAAATTGACAAAGATAAGGTAAGAAACTAAAAGCTGACAAGGCAAAGGAGAGAGCAAATGAAGAACTATTAAAAAGTTTGACTAAACGGAACTACGGGTATTCAGAGAGATATGGGTCCATATAATCTGGGACACTTGGCCGCAGTCCATTATTAGACAGACATATTTTATGAGGTTAGCAAACTAATCTAACATGAGTAATAGTGCAGGGTTAAGTGCACTGGAAAGACAAAAAAAAACTAAATATTTGAAAGTAGAAAAAGTACTGCCTTGTTTTTAAGAACAATGATTGATGATTATCTGATTAAACTCGGTGATGCTATAGATAAACAACAGATTGGAGAAGGGAGTGACAGAAATCAAGGAGTTACAAGTTTATATTCTCTTTTGTAGCTAGAGTGGTTGGCAGTCAAGTAAACAGAAGAGCAGCCCTTGAATTCATCTGTGAAGATTGTTAAAAGGATTGAATGAAGTAGTCAAATGTCAACATAGAATGACAACTAGGAAGTTCCTTAAGAATAATTTAATCAATCACAAAAAATACACACAAATAAAATTTGATAAAAACATGACTGTTAAATGTTAAGCAGAACGTTAATTGTCACTATATATTAATGCTTCTAAAGAGACTTAAGATGGATTTCCTCCTGACTGAACTAGATGTAAATAATTATGACATTAGAATCAGCAAAAATAAAATCTTGAATAAAAAACAATAATGAAATTCAGAGGCTTTCTGAGAATAAAAAATATGTGTTGGAAGAAAAATCCATTTCTTATAAAAAAATCATTTCTTAAAAGAGTAACAAAATAAAAACTGTGAAGAGTAATCTAATGTCAAATTCAGTGATAAAGATTTAAAATTACTAGAAATGTCTGGGCAATGAGATTGACTAAGGAAGGAATAGGGAGTTAGCAGATCTAGATGATCTTTATCTGAAACTGACAAGTCGGCAGGCATTGAGGTGAGAAAGAGAAATTAATTAGACAAATTAAAGGTTACATGGAATACAAAAAGCAACTTTTGGGTTGAAAAAAAGTTTATCAGAAAATAAATTTATATTATTTAAGTGACATAGATTACACAAAGTAATAATCCCTAATAATTATTTTGAAGTGATAAATATTCCATCTTTACAAGAAAATTGATTAAAAATCCGAACAAACAATTTTCAAGGTTCTTAAAAAGTCAATTAAAAGACCTTGGTTTTAGTTGGAAAAAGTAATAAATGAAGAACTATTGAGAATCAAGCCATGAATCTAAGGACTAAAAACTATCGCCTTCTGAAAATCTATAAAATAGGTTGAATTAGTTTAAATGATGTTAATCTCCAATTCAGTATTCTGATTCAGGAATATCTTGAATTATTCCATAGTTTCTTAATATGCTCAAATATTAATCCCATGTCTAGTAAGGAGATTTTAATATGCTAGAAATACGTTTTCCATAGAATTTTTATTTATGAGAGATATATATGAGATGGATGTCCTACCAATGGGTTATTCACCAACCCCATGGAAGGCAGAATCATTTAAATGGGATATTGAGGTGATATTCTTTGTTTATGGGAAGAATTTGATACAAAAATAGACTACATCCAAGCATAAGGTACACAATAGAAATTGGAGAAGAAAATATTTAGTTTTCAAATCTCACCCTATCCATTGTTAAAATTAGTATTAATTCAACACATTTAGAGAATCAGGTACTACAGATATATTGATACCTGTTGATTTGACTTGTCCTTGGAGTTAGAAGCTCCAAGCTATTCACTGCCTTATTGATAGACATAAGCAGGAAAGCAATATAATTTATTGGATCAATAAAGTTCCTTTTCCCTAAAATCATGCCTACACCAGTGAAAAGAAAAATTAATAAGAAAAATGTGAATCTGCATCTTAATTATAAATATTTTAATTTATTTCATTACATAATTAAGAGATAGTGTTCCGAATATATTTATGAGAATTTTAACATTAACATTTGTGAATTGTTTATTATTTTTTGGCTTATAGCTTCTTTAACTGTGATATTTGTATTTTTAGTACTGAAAAAAGCTCCACTTAATACTGTGTATCTTGTATAGGCAAATAGATTCATTTGTATATTCCATGTCCAGCACTAAACGTCCAAGTCCCATCCAGGGTAAGCTTCTATTCTATTGGGCAGGATTTTATTTCTATAAAGAAATAAAATCTTACCCAATTCTATGGGCATCTGTAAATAGAGAAATTATCCGAAAAAAGCCCCTTACCCATGATCTTAAGTGTTTGAACAATCACACACACACACACACACACACATATATATATATAAAGTCACTTAATAGAATATTATAAGGAAAAGTCTCAAATTTAATCACTTCAAATTTCAAATAACGTCACCTAGGAGAAATTGCTGATGAGGCACTAATATACTATCAGTCGTTGTGGTAGAAGTGGAGGAGGCACTGCTGCTAGTAGGCTGTTGTTGCACGACAAGAGTTTGCTGCTGGCTGGCTGGTGTTACTACTTGGACTTGCTGAACCTGTCCTGATGGCGTGACCATTTGGGCCATCTGTGTTGTTCCAACCTACAGATAAAGAAGTTATTAAATTTCATAATTTATATGTATCAAAAAAGTTAAAAATAAAATAGTCAAAAGACTATTGAACTAAAAATAAATTGAAAGATAAATATAATTTACTTGATAATGGGCATAAGGTTAACTTTCTAAATAAGGTTAATTATGTAAAATTTATGATATATAATATATTAATAATATATAATGATAATGCAATGTCAGTGTTTCAAAGACAATGCAAGTAAAATTAAGAGAAGGTTGACAATTAAAACCTTTTTTTCATAATTGCTTTTTATTTCACTATTTACTTTCAATTTGAGATAATAAATTTATTTATGTGTGTGAATGAGTGTACTCTAAAGAATCAGAATACTAAACTGAGGTAAAGTACCACTACTACAAATTAAGATTAGGTAGAAGCTTAAATACTAACTTAATTAATCCTTGTTTTTGAATTTCAATATTCCTTTCTGTGAAACAAACCTTAACCTTTTGTGAGTGTTGCCCACACACACACACACACATATACACTTAAATATTCTTCAAACTTTGTTTATTAAGAATCACTTATTTCTATGACCTATTAGGTTGTTATTCTTTGTTAAGTAAAAATTTCCAACAGCACAAAATCAATGCCCAATTAGATTTATTGTCAATGTTTTGGCTTACATTGTAAGCCATCTTCAGGGCTGTAGAAATACAATATATATATATATTATTGCAATTCTCTATTATACTAATTTGAATTATTATTGTATTCTCATGACATTGTATTTCTACAGCCCTGAAGATGGCTTACAATGTAAGCCAAAACGTTGGCAGATAATCCTTTATTAAAAAATACATTTTTTTTAAATTTGTGTTTTTGGATCTACCTTGACCGAACCCCAACTAAAATCATCTTAGGACATGATTAACTAATGTGATTCATCTGTTATGGTTACAACAAATGTCATGATATTAGTGTTCATATCTCTCAGACAAAAGGTTGTTCTGTATTTTATTTCATGTAGCTGAGCGTTAATTGGATCTTGTATTATTATTAGAATTGATAAATATCACCAATATATGCAAAATATTGCATTTTAATATGCATATAACTAATAGTTCAATATATTTTGTCCCCCAGGTCGATTTTAAAATATGTCTATTTAGGAATGTTATATCAAAATTTTAATTGTCTATTGTAAATATTGTTTTTGTTGTGGTATTTAATCCCACATAAATTTTAAACAATCAATGCAAGGGAATAGGATAAAAATATATTCAAAAGGAGAGTTTTTTGGCCGTAGATATTATTACAGTTGTAGCCAAGTCTGGTTATGGGAAATAACCTTGCTCCCAACATTTCAAACATCACCCTAAACGACCTCCTAGACTCTATCCTTCCCTCCTTTCACAACAACATTTTCTTCCTTAAAAAATATGTGGACCCCAGATCCTTAGTGCATTTAACTTATACCACCCTCGTCTAAAATTTACCATTGAAATGGAATCTGATTATCAACTCCCTTTTCTTGACACCCTTATTATCCGTAACACCAATGGCTCTATCTCCACTGACTGGTATACCAAGCACACATACTCAGGTCGTCTCCTCCACTTCAACTCATCTCACCCTCATCATCAAAAACTTAATGTGGCCAAAAACCTCATCTACAGATCACTTATACTCTCTGACAAGATATTCCATAGCAAAAATATTAAACGTGTTACTGACATCCTCCTGTCCAATGGTTTTCCTGCACATACCATTAAAAAACTTGTAAAATAATTTTTTAATTCCACTTCTCCAACTATCCCCCTCTCCCAAAATAACGACATTTGACTTCGAGAGCATAACCATTCTTTCCACTGAACCCTCTGAACACAAATGCCTTTTGTCTGAAACCATTCACATTAACTTACAACACTATTCAGTTAACGACAGAACGGACATAGAACAAATTTCTTCAACTTAATCAAACATTTTCAACATTCTAAAAACCATTAGCTCTCCGTCTAAATAAACCTGTCAAACATTTTTCCCAGCTCCAAAGTTACTTAGTTCCAATAATACCCTTCCTTTTTTCTTTTGTCCTTTTTATTGCCCCCTTTTGAAACAGTCTGCTTTCCCTTTGTACCTTCCGCCTCTTACCTTCTCCCCCACCCTCTTCCGCCTTCCACATTGTTTCTCTGAAAAATTATATTCTTCAGTCATGGAAATGTGAACTTTGGGAAGGGACGTCCTCTCTCCTCTTCATGATAGACAGGTGTGGTATATTACTGTTTTTGTGTTATTCAATTATTTTTTAATAAGTTGTTGTCTGCATGTTTTTCAAATTCTCTTAGATAGCTTTCTACATTCATACTTTAATATCACATTAAATTATGGTAATTCTGTATTATAATATAGTCAATTATTATTGTATTCTCATGACATTGTATTTCTACAGCCCTGAAGATGGCTTACAATGTAAGCCGAAACGTTGGAAAATAATCTTTTAAAAAATAAACTTTTTTTTTTAATTTGTATTTTTTTGGATCTACCTTGACCGAACCCCAACTGAAATCATCTAATAATAAAAAATCTATCTGTCTCAGCCAGGGCTGCTCGAACCAGGGCTGGATAACAGATAACAAGAGATCCAGGTTCGAACCCTGGCTGAGACAGATAGATTTTTTATTCTATTCCCTTGCATTTATTGTTTAAAATTTACGTGGTATTAAATACCATTACAAAAACAATATTTATAAAAAGAAATAAAAAAGAAATAATGAGAGTCTGATAAATAGCTTGACAATGTCAGCTCCCTCGAGCATTAGACGATGTATTCGTCTTTCTCGGAGGTTTAGACTCCTGGTACGAGTACGGGGAATTTAATAAGTTATCTGGCTAGTATAGAATACACTATATCCACAGTAATTCTGATTAGAATAACAGGACCACTAACAACCTTTTCTTGATTTCTAATTCTTCTGCTCATCTCAATAGTTTTTTTTTTTTTTCAGAGATTAAACTTATTTTCTTTTTTTTCAAGTAGAAGCTCAAATTTTGTCCCATTTTTCACAAATGGACTTGAAATAACTATCCTATTTCATCCAGGTGAAGCTCTATATATGTCACTAAACATTTTTCATTTCTAAAGTTACATTTTGCCAACAGAATTCACAAGAGCTCAAACATACTGAATCAATTTTATAAAGGCTGTATTTCAATCCCATGAATCAATAAATCATTTTTTAGAGTTGGCTGCTCCAATGATTTTTTTTTTTTGTTCCTTCAAAAGCAAGTTTTTGTTTTGCAATTTGTCAATGGTTTCAAAAGTAGTCTTAATTTATTCTATTGGTTTGGAATAATGCTTAAGATATTTTTCAGTCTCACTTACTTTATTATTATTTTCAGTTTCTATTAATTTATATTAAGTATCATTACAATTAAATACTTTTTGAAAAGATATTGGTTTATTTGCAACCAATGTATTAAACCTATCATGAAATTATGATTTTCCAGAAAATTATTAATATTCAGTACTTGAGACATTGACCCATTTAATATAATATTAGAGAGGGTGATTGGGGGGGGGGGGGGGAGAGAGAGAGAGAGAGATAATAACTAATCCCCTATAAAAAAATAAAGAAACAACTTTACCTGGGAGATTTGGGGTATCACAGTTGTTTGTAAAATATTGGGGAGACTTGTGAAAGACTGAATGGGAAAATGGACCGTCTGATAGACAGTCTGCCCATTTGAAGTGGAGATGGGCACTTGAACTGGAATGCTTTGTTGCACCTGTAGCACCTGGGTGTTTGGCCGAACAGAAACATTTTGGCCTAAAAACATAATATAAATTTTTTATTACAGGTATATATATATATATATATATATATATATATTTATATATANTATATATATAAGGAAACACATTTTGATGCTAATAAAAATAAATTTAAAAAAAAAACTATTCATTTAACATTAATATAACCAAGACAATTAAAAATCCACACAATATTTTAAAACCCTGTTGCAGAAGTAATAGGAAAATTTACAATGTTATTTTTCAGGAAGTTGAACCAGATATGGCTGAATTTTGGCACATATTTATTCTTGCACCAAAATTAAGAAATATGAAATAATTCGAACATGCAATCAAAACTTCTAGTTGGTAAGTAAATCCATACTTCTCAAGCAAAAGGGGATATGCATTTAAGACGCATAATCATTAATTGAAACCCCATTTTAAAGTAACAGTGTATTTAAGTATGAAAGCTATATGCTTTAGTTTAAGTGTAAATTTTGTATGTTCTTCATACAATTTAAAATGATACAATATATAAAAAAAATAAAATAATAATATTGAATTCATAAAAAAAAAAATTACTGGAAAAAGTTTTAAAACTTAATTTCAAGTGGGAGCATTAGAGAAAACCCATTATTATAGTAATTATCACAGCAAAAATACTTGAATAGCATATATCCCACTAAAAACAATGCAGTTATGACAAATGCTGAAAGTAGTTAAAGAAATTATTTAGAATATTAACTTGAAACAATTTTTGTAGTACACAACAATCAATTGCCTCCTATTCCCTTAACCCTGTTATAAATTGTTTTAAATAAAAATAAAATAATATAATTTNTAAGATAATACTTAAATGTAAAATATAGAATTTGGAGGAAGGATATAATAGTTAAACTTTGTTTCTTTAGAATAGCTCATAATTAAAAATACTCTAAGCTTCAGACCTAACCTGAAGCCTAATATGTCAAAATCACAAAATAACCACATGAAGACCTATTGCCTACTTCCCCTTAGAGTATTTTTGTTTTTTCAACATAATGCACTGATTCTTTTTCATGAAAAATTAAAACATGTGATAAAAATCAGCCTTAATAATTTTCTTTCCAATTTTCCCTATAAAAACATAATTCATATCAACATTAGTTTCATCAAAGATGTAAGAGTTATAAAATATCCAAAGATAATATATAAATAATGAATAGATAATAGTATAAAATATTCAGGCGCACTGAATTTTATATCTAATTTTCTAACATTTATATTTGTTATAAATTATGAAAAAAAAAAAATTGGAAAAATTAAATAATAAAAACTTTATTCTTTACTCACCATGTAAGAAACCACCTTTCTTCAAAATAAATTAAGCCAAATTCTGCAAGCAGTTTTCATTCAAATCAGATGAAGAGGAAGGGGAAGACCAAATTGAATAACTATCAGTATCTTTTTGTTATTATTAGCGTTTTGATATTAATTCAAAAATTGGTGCAAAACGTTGTTCTTCAATATTTATGTTCAATAACATTTTTGTAAAAAGTGAACGTTTTTAAAAACCAACAAGGCTGTTTGTTACCTAGGATCAAAGTTTGTATCTAAACACAAAACAAATTGTGAAAATCTATTTTTATACACATAGTTCTCATTGTTTATCATTCAAAACTCAAATGTGGTTTTCAAATCAGGATAATTTTAAAATTTAATTATAACCCTTTTAGCAATTTTAATTTTATGTTAATCATAATGAAATTCGTAATAAGACAAGCTAGTCACATTCATACCCTAATATAATTTTTGAAATGTTTCAACAGATCTTCACCGATCCTAAAATGGAGAAGCTAAAAATTTGTTGAGTTTAAAATTTTATAGATATATTTGTTTATTTTTCTGAACCCACTCTAGCATCCACTATTTTTAATATAATGAAACTAAATTTACAATTTAGGATTTTAATTGTGAAACCTTAAAATAAATCATTTTTGGTTGAAATTGAATGAGAAAGGGAGTTTCTCAATTTTGGAAGACCAAAATTTATAATCATAATATCTTTATTGTTATAAGTTTTAAAAAAAGTTAGAAGGACTTAATAGGAGTAAAATATAATTTTCTTACATTTATCCTCAATAATTTTTTTTTTTTAAATCACTTATTAAAGAAGAGAAGAAATGATGGGTGAGAGCTTTACGAACTCTAGATTTCTTGCCAGTCTAGAGTGAACTTTAGTTGTCATACCTTTTATACTCATACTTCGCTTTGGTTTGTAAGTTAAATTTATCATTTACTCTTATTTATATCCGCCTTTAATGAAACATAGGAAATCTATTTAGATATATAGGATAATATATTTAGCTCCAGTATGACAAAATTTTTGTTTTTAGCTTTATTTTCTCTCTTCAATTTCTATATAACATATATTTGATTAATAAAATAATTTGTCCAAAAATGACAAGAAAAATCTAAATGAATGTAGGAAAATGGGAAAATTAATATCGAAGAAAAGTAAATAGAAAAATAGCTCACCAGGGAAGATGGCAGTTGTAGGTGCTGTAGTGAGTGGCGAAGAAGGGAGGACACCAGTAGGGAGGACCCTAAGTGGCGACATTAACCCGGCATTAGAGGGAATGAAAACAGCTTCCTGTCCATCAATGGTGACTGCCTGCATCCCTCCTCCTTGGGAGCCACCCAAAACTGAGTAAGTGACTCCGCCGCCACCCCCACCAGACTGCTGTAAAAAAAAAAAAAACCTAATTAATATTATGATGCAATGTTAACTAAACCCTTTAAAGGCACAAGGTCCCCCATACACGGATGAAGAAAAGGGGTGGTGAGGAGTAACCACTTTTAGTTTTATAAGATCTACCAGAGGGCAGAACAACGCAAAAAATACTTCTAACTAGCTGGGAGAGGAGTGACAGCCCCATTGAAAAAGTTTATTGTTCCTGGATTTCATGGTATTCAAGCACTACACTGAGAATTAATGGCTAAAATCCTTTATAATGTTGTTTTATCATTTCAAATTTTTAAGTATATCGTCATTCTTAAGTGTGTGATACAATGAATGTTGTTCTTTTTTTTACATGAGTTGTGGTTTACATGTTATTCTCATTTTCAAATCAGAAAACACTGAGCTTTCTATCACCAGAAAGATTTGTAAATGTAGGTTCATTTGATAATTGTAAATGTAGCTGTTATACACTGCTACTCTACTTATTAGTAAGACAGTCCAAAGCTGGGTCCTAGCCTTTCTCATGCAGCTATCATCAGTTTACTGGTCTCAAATGTTAAGAGATCCCATGAATCAAAATTGCAGAATGCCCGTGTATCTGATGCTTGAATAAAAACTAACTGATCAGTGACTTATACAATTTCAACTTCTATATACTATTTTATAATTAAAGCTTATGTATATAGTTAAAGCTTATGTATATAGTCCCATACCAAGGGGGGCATTTCATCCATGCCAAGAGTTCAGAGCACTGCTTGATTGTGAATAATACCAACATTAAAATTTTCAATAAAGAAGAGCATTAACAACATTTTACAATGGACCATGCAAAGCTCTAACAATTCTGTTTTCTGAGTTACCAAACAACTCTCATCTTTTCTCTGTGATTCTCTGTCCAATCTTCTTTTTCAATTCGTTCTCTAGTTACTTTTTCCATACATATATTTTTTCCGAAAAGAGGTATCTGTATGCAGTGTCAGAAGGGTTCATCTGGGCTTTCTCCAAGTATTTCTTCACTTTCTATACCTATGGTATATTTTTAATTGTTCTACATAGGTAAGGATCTTGAGTATCAGACTACTTGCCAGCAGTCTGCGGACCCAAAAAATTTTAGATGTATTTTGTAGATGTCTGCTGCAATGTTGAAAAGCACTTCTGTCATTTTTTGTGACTTTAGTCTATAAGACAGAGACTCTTCAGACAGAGAGAGAGACTCTCCACTCCTGACTGACGTAGGGCAAGAATCCCCCGAAAATTTTACTTTTTGTGATTTTTTCCTAGTGAGTTCACTGCACTTTCTGCCATATATATATACATACATACATATATACATATAAAACACTAGCGGTGTGATATATATAGTAAATAAGAAAAGGTGGGAGAAAGAGTGTAGCGAACACAAAAAGAAAAAATTATAATGAGTAAAATTTTTGGGAAGATTTCTAGCCCTTCGTCAATGAGGAGGAGGAGGATGTGGAATTTAGGACAACTGCAGCTACCAAAGCCATAGCATTCAAGTCATCAATAAATCAGTCCAGTCAGTTAGGAGTGATCAGTCAGAACAGTCTCTCTTTACTCCTCACTGACAAAGGGCGAGAAATCTCCCTGATAATTTTACTCATTGTAATTTTTTAATTTAATTTAATTACACTCTTTCTCCCATCTGTTATTATATATATATATATATGAAGAGGAAGGGGAAGA